>SNQJ01S0119982.1:30512-52355 GCA_010110895.2 Picea sitchensis
GGGGAATTGAACTCGAAACCTCATGGAACTTCATTTTCACGGCACTTGCCAATTGAGCTGCCCCCCCGGGGGCAACGATGATTTATTTTACTGGTGGAGGTGATAGGTCATTTCTCTGGATGACTACCTCTATGCAGATATCGACTTTAGAGGGGGCCCTGACATGCCATTGCCACCAGGGACCGCCTACGGAGACATAGGTATGTCAAAGTTTTTAAATATTTCATTTTTTTTTTTTTTTTTTTTTGTATAGGAAAACAAAAATATTTTTGGATGATGTTTAAGTACTAACTAGACACATATGTGACGCAGACGTAGGTCCATGATGATCGAACGAGCTTCCACGACATCATCGGAGGCACCAGGGAGATGAGGCGGCGAGAGGAGAAGTAGAGAGGGTTCTTCAAAATGTGCAGGGCAACCTATCTCATTTGACAGAAATGATTCTGATGGTTCAGGTAGAGGATCTGATGGAGGCTATGTAGCGACAGGTGGTTGGCGTGCCCAGAGCTTGGGTGCGACTCTTTCAACGTCTCACAAATGTCGTAGTTTGTTACCATGACACACATCCGACACCATAGGCGTAGATGTCATGGATTTTGTATTATCGGCTGTATATGTGTATTGAGGGTGTTAACCCCAATTTTGTACTATAAAAATCATATATATTTTTTGAAATATATAAAAACATGGTTCTTCGACTTTACTTATGTTACAATGTGTACATTGAAACATAAGTTTTATTTTCTTTAGTTATGTGACAAATTCCAATCTAAAACGAAATTAACATATACATTAGATACATAATTAGAACTCCTAGGTATGTGATGATAAGTAATAAAATCAAACTGTTGTTCTAAAAGGCACACCCGTAGAAATCGTCAGAGTAACATAGGGTCACGTACATGGTAACTATCGTTCAACTGACATACTACTAACTGGGAATCCAAATGAACCTCCATAGAATGAATACCATGCGAAATGACATCGCACAAAAGTTCTATAATGATGCTATATTCAGACACATTATTTGTGGATGGCCCTAGGCACACACCACTTGAAGACACCAGTAGACCCTCGAGTGAGTAAACCACCCAAGTGGTAGAAGACAAGTTCTGTGTATGATGACTGGCTCCATCTGTGAATCCTAGGTAGACCGAAGACTCCATTGAGATCTGTCAACCAAGGGAAAACTCAATAAGCAAGATGAAGATGAAAATAAAGGGAAAAGATATATACACGAAATTACATTAGTATACAAAGATTTACGCCCAAGATTTGGGGCTCAAGCGTAATATATTTTCAAGTAGACCCCATTCCTGGGCTTAACCAACATATTGCTTTCATAATCTTCTAATTCATAGGATCCTTTTTCTATGACATGTCGCATGATATAGGGACCGTGCCACATGGGTTTGAACTTTCTTACCCATAGCGGTTCTTTATATTGATCATATAAAAGGACCAAGTCACCCTCAATGTACAACCAAGGACATATAGACTTATCGTATTGGACCTTGACATGTCTTTTATTCGATTCGATAGTCGTAGAGGCGTCTCGACGCTGCTCATCAAGGCTCTCTAGGTGTACGAGGCATCGCTCGAGATCGGAAGTGTCAGGTAGGAGTGCAACTGCCAATATAAGAGAAGGGATTTCACATTCAATAGGTAATATCGAATCCACACTGTGTACTAATTGGAAAGGAGAAAATCCGGTGGCAATCTTGACTGAGGTTCGGTATGCCTAAAGTGCGGGATATAACATGATATGCTAGGAAGATTTGTTCTGGCTAACGATTTTCTGCAAAATGGTCTTGAGAGACTTGTTTACGGCCTCTACCTATCCATTTGCGTAGGGGTAGTAAGGGGAAGAATGACCATGCTTAAACCCCAGTTTGGATGCTTTCTCTACCATCATTTCATTCTGAAAGTGATTTCCATGATCAGTGACAATCTCACTCGAGATTCCAAATCTGGCGATAATTTGATTGAATACAAAGAAGGCGAAAGTCTTCCCATCGGATTTAACTATAGGCATGGCCTCATCCCACTCAGTAAATTAGTCTATGGCCACGATAATGTGCTGATGTCCCCCAACCAAAGTTGGGTCGCAATCCACAAAGTCCACCCCCTACTTAGTGAAGGGACCGATGGTAATGACTGGATGGAGAGGGCCTGGATGCGAGTGCATTTTTTGAGTGAACACCTGGTAGGGGTGACACTTCTTAACCACTTCAACACAATCTTTAAAGATAGACGACCAAAAATAACCGGCTCGCAAAATTTTCTAGGTTGTCCCAAGCCCAGATAGATGACCACCACAAGCCCCACTATGGCAATCATTTATAAACGACTCGAATTCTTCGTGAGTTAAACAATGACGCAAGATATTGTCTACTCCTCAATGATACAAAGTTTCACCAATGATACAGTAACTCTTAGCTTGGTATTGTATACGTTGTCGATCATCTCGTGAGATATGCTAAGGGAACTTCAATGTTTGAAGATAGGGAACAATGTCTCCATACCAGGGGTCAGACGATCAGATAAGGAAAAGGTGTTCATCCACAAAGGAATCAACATAAATAACATCCTCATCCAATTGTGGGAAGTCAAATATTTACTCTGCAAAGACTAGTGATTTCTTGGATTTCGCAGAAGCGAAATCGAGGTCGAATTATTTTAAAACGACAATCCATTTATTGTATTTTCCCCCTATGATACACCTGGTAAGGACGTATTGAAATGGATTGACATTGGCAACCACATTAGTTTTTCAAAGCAATATATAATGGCATAATCATTAGACTGCGTGAATGACAACCAAAGATATCTTTTCAACGTGAGAATATTTGAGCTCAGGATCGACTAAGTTTCGACTACGATAGTAGATGACGTGCTCGTGGAGATCGTCATCCTCCTGAACCAACACCATACCAATCGTCTCTTCGAATGCGGTGACATAAATAAAATAATCTCTACTGTAGTTAGTAGACTTCAGTAGAGGCGTTGATACCAAGGCTTTCTTCAAAGCATCGAAGGATTCTTGGGCTCGCTCATCCCAGATAAAAGGGGTGTCCTTCTTCAAAATACACATGAAACACTTAGTAACATTGGCATATTTTACTATAAACCAATGTAAAAATTTATCTTTCCCATGTAAACCTTGAAGTTGTCAAATAGTGCACGGGGGAGGCAATTGAAGTATTGCCTCAACCTTTAATGGATCTACCATGATCCCAGTCTTAGAGACTAAAAATCCTAGAAGACGTCCATACCTAACGAAAAATATGCATTTATGAGGGTTCAATCGGATGCGATAATGATGACATATTTCAAAAAATAGTCGAAGGTGCTTAGGGTGATCCACTCTCTTACTAGAGTGAGAAACAACATCGTCAAGATAAGCTTCGACTATATTCTTAAGATCGTGGAATGTAAAGGTCATAGCAGGTTGGAAGGTTTCTCCAGCGTTTTTAAGGTTGAAAGGCATCTTATGGTATGCAAAAGTACCCCAAGGACAAATAAATTCTGTCTTATGTTGATCCTCGGGTTTAATTTGAATTTGGTTATACCCTGAAAATCCATCCATGAAAGAAAAAACCTCGCTTCCTGCACACTCTTCGAGGATCTGATCGATGAAAGGTGTTGGGAAGTTGTCCTTAGGACAAGATTTGTTCATGTCATGAAAATCCATGCATACACTAATGGTTCCTTGCTTCTTATTCACAAGAACATGATTGTATAGCCATTCAGTCAATGGAACTGGGTAGATAAAGCCAACATTAAGCAGTTTCTCTATGTTTTCCTTAATAGCAGGGGCCTTCCAGGGATTGACATCTCTAAGATGTTGTCGAACAAGCTTAACATCTGAGTAAGTTTTAATCTCATGTTCGAAAATTTGAGGGTCGATTCGATGAATATCTTCATATGAACAAGCAAATACATCTCAGAATTCCTTGAAGAGTTCGGTGTAGATCATGAATTCTTCCGGTGAACAATCTGCACCTATGTGTACATTCTCAATCTTGCTAGGGGTACGAGAGATATTGATCACGATGGTAGGGGAGATACTCAACATATTTCCTTTGGCATAAATGTCATGTGTATCAAGCGGAACTACGACGTGATCGACTATCTCCCTCAAAGTAGATCGAAAGTCATCTTTTTCGATTCTAGCTAGCTCTGGGAGAAAATAAGAGCGATGATGCATATGATCCCAAGGTTTTTCAGAACCATTCATGGAGTCGATGATAGATTCATCCGAGGGAAAAGTCTTACCGAGGAAATCATGTGAGCAAGAAAACGAAATGGCCCACACGGGCTTAAGAACAAGATCCTCCTCGTCCGTCTGCGAGGTAATAGGATCGGGATCAACGGAAGAGTCAAGAACAACTTGATACACTATCTTTGTTTCCGATAGTGGCATGGACATTCCAACATGCAACTGACCTTCACAAGATGTAGTCAAGGAAGGTAGGGTCCAAGGATCGTTAAAATAGGAAGTACGGAAAGGAACATACCTCTCTGACGAAATGGGCCTATTGGACATGGTGTAAATATGGTGAACCGGTGCCATGAAGTTGAAGGTACCCATAAGGGATGAATACATTCCAACACCAATATTCTCAGTTGCTAGCTGAGAATTGTCGACCATGGGGATCGACAGTCCAACAGATGCACTGGGGCTAACATACGCAAACGACAACTGGTCGATCGCCATGATCTTCCCATCGTGAGGAAAACAAAGAGTATGGAAGATGAATGATACAACGATAGTCATAGAATAAGTCCAATTGCGTCCTAGTAGCAAGTTATAATTGAGGGGTACATTAGCCACCTCAACATCCACCTCTATCATCTTCCCACCTAACTGGACCAGAAAGGAAGGAAGAATACCATGAGGGCGGAAGGAACGATCGTCAAAAGTAATCAATATGGTCGAAGTCTGAGAGAGATTCAGAGAGCCGAGAGCTTTCCAACAGACCAGGGACATCACACATGTTGCACCGCCTTCATAAAAAACAATATGCTTGATGGTATACTTCGATTAACCCACGTGGCTTTGGAATGCCACATGGTAAGGCAAGTGAGGCTTCACATTTGTGATGTCAAACTTGATAACTTTCGAGCCATTGGGATCTAGAGCTCCTAACACAGATAGAAAGGCATTCCTCTATGAAGGACACATCTGGAGTATCTCCAGGGCTAACATTGCATAAGGGGTTTGACCCAGGTCCAGGTCCTCAACAATAGAGTAATTCTAGGTGGCTCTGGAATTAGGATTGTGGGTAGAGATCTTGAGTACTCCTTTTGGAATACGAGGTGGTGGCTCTATTTTTTTGTTCTGCAAAGGCGTCTCTGGGGGAGGAGGAGACTCTAGACTAGGTAGAGTTTGTGGAGAATTGTAATCACGAGACCAGGTGTCTACATTAATGTGAGAATTGACCTTATTTATTCACAAACGATCACCTCCTTGTGCCGATGGATTTTGACTCACACTCACCACATTTCTGTCTTTTGAGGAGCTCGAGGCCATGTGCTCGTTATTTGGAAAAGGATTCATCAATACGGTGGGCGGTAGAGATAAGAGCCTTGCAACTTCCACAATTTTGGGGCATAAATGAGTAAGGTGATCATTTGTACAAATCTTACAGGGAAACTTCACCTTACGCCTTTCTCTCTTTCCCTCATCAACATTATTATTCGTCCTCTCATTATTACCATTGTCCTTGGGTTTATTATTAATCTTCCCACCCTTATTACATCCTTTCTTCTTATTCCCGCCTAGTTTTTGGTTACCATTTGGGTTGGTCGATTATTGCACAGAATGTACATCTATCGACTGAGTGGGATTGGAAGACACAGACAAAGATGGCCCTCCTGCATACTGGTTTAGAGACAACTCTTTCAAATGGCTTGTCATCGATTCTGCAGATTTCACATTGACAAAGCCTACAATGCCATCAGCATGAGGCCCAAGCTTTTGTCTAGGGTCATAGTTCGACCTCGGTGCATCAAAAAGAATATTGTATAACATCCCAGAATGAGCATATATAAGATCTAACTATCGGGCTTTGAAAATCGCTTCTTCCTCAGATGTAACCCCAGATGTAGCAACATCCTTCGAAATAGGATGCCTTAAATATTTAAGGAACCATTATAACAAGAATTATGGGAGTATACAGGTCTTGATCAACCTATTCCATCTACGCCACTCATGGATGTGATCTAAGATATGAGTGGCTTTGTCCTGGCGTAAGGTCGACAAAATTTCTAGGCCAACATCATAACGAGCTGGCAATTGGAAGTGGTTAAGGAAGACTAAAACCATCTGACTAAAGGTCCTGTATGCCCCCTTAGGTAGCTCGATATACCATTTCATTGCAGTCCTCATGAGGGTGCGTTGAAACAATCTTCACTGAATGTAATCATCATTAAGGGAATTCTAAGAGCACCATAGGTGAAAGATGGTAATGTGATCACCAGGATCCTCGTCATTCTTTCCTTCAAATTTTGGAATATCCAAAGGAATCTTGGTGGGAACGGGGGGCCATGTAGGATCATGACACACATGATCGTTCATCAACTTAGACAAGTATGAAAGATTGAGCGTGGACAGAAAAGGGAGATGGGGTTGTGACATCTGGCCCTAAGCTCCCTGGAAAGATTGTGGTTGGGGAATTGCAACCCATCTAGGGTTCTGGTAAGAACCATGGCCATGTATAGGATTGTAAGACCCTCCTCTGAGCCGATTCATATGGGGTTGGTTGGGCGTCATTCCAGTAGGAATGTTTTGCTGAGGGTTATAAAAAATACCCCCAGTTGGAATGGCTCCGGGTTTGGGGTTTCCCAAGCTGTGAAACTGACCTCCTCTAGGTGTGAATCCAGAGGATAAAGGTGGATTCGTCATGCCAAATGTATTGGTCTAAATTGGTACAAAAGAGGTGGGTGTAAAGGACAAACCATAAGAAATAACGTATCCGCCAAGTTGGTTACTCCATCCAGAAGTAACAAGATTAGACCCGAGGTTAAAAGAAGGAATGCCTCCCACGATAGGAGTCGTTTGAGGGACATTAGTGCCACCAAACGAGAATGGAGTATAAGGAGGAGTTGTGCCCCTGAGTCCAATGCTAGCATTAGAGCCAGTGGCTAGGATGGAGTTTGAAAAATACGAAGTAAAATTCGGCATACCATAGGAAAAGGGACTAGAGGCCATAGGAATGGACTGAACATTATAGCTTGGTGAATGACCAAGCGACCCAAATGGGTTCATGGTAATAGGTTGAGTATTCACTATAGGACGATAAACAATGATAATAGGTGCCTTCGACACTACAACCATTGTGGTTGCAAGAGTCGAAGGGGTACCATTAACTATAGTAGGTGTGGGAGTCGAAGGGATCCCAACATCACGATGACTCGGTTCAATACTCATCCTTGTGAATAACAAGTCTAATAAGTGGATGTGTGTGTACCACATTTAATAACTTTACGCCTTTTAGAAGGCAAAGACTCAAAATGCGGTGGTAACTATAACAAGTAGAGAGACTTGCAGGGAATCTTGTCTGGCTCCACGATGACTCAAGATTCAAGATATAAAAAACAAATCCTAAGGCCAACTAGTAATCAAAGAGAACACCAAAAATAATCAAACGACCAATATGCACACAAACATGATAGAGTGGCTGAAAGGGACCTCCCTCTCTAAAGTAGGTATGCCTCGCCCAAGAGGGGCCTAAGACTTAGCTGCTAAATATTGGAGGAAACATAATTAGTTATAAGGGCCCTTGTGGGCTTAACAATCAGTCGGTCAGATCCCTTTGGAGAGGTAATCCTCCATAAAGGCTGTGTGTTGTCTGACCCTTATCTGACCTGGGGTACCTGCAGAATAACCCCGACAAGTAACCTATGTGGTACTTAAGTCAAGCAACTAAACAACCACGATATAACTGATGCATAGGCAGACAGTTGTAAGTTAGGTCCACCATATGGGTAGGGTAGCAAATCCCGAAACCTTGAAAACACCGCATCTCACGGAGGTAAGGGCACTAGCAAGATCCCCATATACGAATAGATCCCGAGAAATATCTCTAACGCTAAGAAGGTATCAGGGGGATATCCCTTCAACCGACCTCACGCGACCTCGTGCTTAACTCCAGTGTAAGTGGAGCCTCCTGATATTACCGATTATACAATGGATTTCTCCACTTCCTTAGTCTGACACATATGTCGATTTAATAGCCTTGGAGAAGTTTACTCACAAAATCCTATTCCAAATCTCTAAATCCTAAGCTAGTTTGTGCACCCTAGAAAATAAAATCGTTACTAATCAATTTTAAATTATAGCATTAATTTTAATGGCCTTGCTTACTCAAAAGGTGCGGTCGTGAAACTAGTGATGTTATGACTCGACAAGTAAAATAAATGAATATGAATACAATGCAAAGTCCTAACTTTAATTTCCAATAAATGATATGCTTTTTAAAAATGCAATTTTCAATTCAATTATGCAATTCTAAATAAAGATACAATCTTTCTTTACATGCACTAAGATAAATAACAAAGACTCAAGATATCAAAATGCCAATCAATGTAAAATGCCTAATATTTTTGTATTTTCAATATAAGAAAAATGAAAATGAAAGGATTGAACAACAACTTGATATAAAGACTCTATTGTGTATAGACAGAGACAACCCAAGTAGGATATCAAGGCGAAAAACACCCAGCCCAAAGTGCAAGGACAATCAAAATGAAAAGATGATGAGAAAGGCACCACCAAAAATTCAACCAAAGACATGTTTCCTGTCATTCCAAAGACACTTAACAGTCACCACAGAGACCCAAGAAGACTCAGCTATCATCAAAACATACCCAACAACCACCAAACCCAACAATTAAGCAACAAAGTTTGATGTATGCTAATGTTCAAGGTAAAATCACATATGTACGCAGCTTGCATAAGTACATCACGCGTATGCACGTGACAGCCAAGCAAAAGCCACGTATATGTGTCAAAACACAGCTAGGCTAAGAATAAGGTTGAAAGACTCAGACTCAGAGTGAACAGAGGCTGCCAAGCAATCATACGATAAGAAACTCAATATGAACGAGAGCAATCTAAGGAGAAAAACACTCCAAACCCTGAAAAAGAAGATTCTATCCCCAGTGGAGTCACCAATTTTGTTACGAGGAAAATCTCTCTATGGCTAGGGGTAAACTACAACAGACGGAAATGACTGTAGAAATAAACTCTAATATCAAGTATGTTATATAAACAAATATGATAACAACACAAGATAAGAATCTTACCTTGTCCAGACGTTCGATGGAGTCCACCATTAATGAGCACTTGACCCAAAGAAATATACCTGCAACTAGTCCTCAACAGCCAAGCAACGCAATAATATGGTGATAATATATGATGTTAGCACATTCAATAGAAAAATCCATCAACATTCATAACAAATACGCCCATGGAATACCAATTCAAATATTTGCGAGATATTAATTGGACGATAAAAGAGTATTTCTATTAAGATATAATCAACATAAGTGAATGAGTTACAAACTTTCATGTCGGCACGGTTCGAAACCAAGAAACTAAGTTCCTTCCAGCTGGGCCTCCACCACTTCAATCCTCCACCAAAGGAAATCTCATATAATAGAGACAATGAATTTCTCCATCTATAAGGGAAGATCTTGGGGGTTGAACAATGTTTTCAGATTTAAAGGACAAAGGGATGCATACTCAATGTGAAATGAATAATTTCTCCAGAGTAACTTTGCTCTCAAAGTTGATTTTTTTTTCTCCTTTTCCATAGCTCGGATTTGGCCCATTAATAGCCTTCAAGTGGAACTGAAGGGCCGAGTTGTAACATTTCCATTATATGGAAGGCTAAGAATCATTGATCTGGTGACGTGACATGGAAACCAGACACCATTTTTCAATTTTGGGCACATTTCCCGATGTATGTGAGCTATAGTGGTGCAACCTGCATATACGCATGCTATAATATAGGCAGGGCACCTATATGTGGAAAAATGATGTTTTTAGCTCTGGGATTTGCAAAAAGGGACTTCAAGTCTACACAGGGAAATGGAAAAAGGCCTTCTGTGGAAGATTGCATGTGGTGAGACAAATCTTTCTATAACACATGTTTATACTTATGCAATACTAGGAGTAAGTAAACATCTCAATATTAATACCCTGTCTTCAGTTTAATCTATTAGTTTTTAAGATACAAATTCTTCAACATAGATACGTATAAGTTGTGCCTATGCCAAAAGTAAGAGCACATGTCCACTAACCTTAAGGAAAACAAGTTTACGTAAAGAATGTTCACAACGCAATTAAGCACATTAAATAAGGAGTTGAAATTTATCATTGCTATTGGAGAGGTCAACAATATTTCCTCACGCAACACGAATATAATAATAAGATTTGTAATGGTAGTCTTCCAATGAATTAATAGATAATCTAACTAATAGAGGGCAATTGAACCAAAACACAAGAAGGTTTTATTTTAAAACGTAGAGGAAAAGAAGTGAAATCACAGGGCAATGAATGAGAGCATAGAGTTGTGATCTCCTTAGAAAAATCCAGATATCTTAAAGTAAAAATGCTGGGAAATGAATGAAGGCACAGAGTTGTGATATCCTCAGAAAAACACAGAGATATTAAAGTAAAAATGCTGGGAAATGAATGAAGGCATAGAGTTGTGATCTCCTTAGAAAAATGCAGATATCTTAAAGTAAAAATGTTGGGCAAGGGAAGGAAGTTACAGAGCCTTTACTCGTCAGAAAAAAAACGTAGAGAAAAAGATACAAAATCGTTGGGCAAGGGAAGGAAGGTGCATACCCTATTCTCCTCAGAAAAAAAGTAGAGAAAAGGATACAGATCATTGGGAAAGGGAAGGAAGGCACAAATCCTCTTCTCCTTAGAAAAACACAGAGAAAAAGATACAAAATCATTGGGCAAGGGAAGGAAGGCGCAGAGACTCTTCTCCTCATAAAAACACAGAGAAAAAGATACCAAATCGTTGGGGAAGGGAAGAAGGCACAAAGACATTAAAGGTAAGTAACCAAAGACAATGAAGGAATCACAGAGGAATTAAAGGTAAAACAAAATGAGTTTTTTTTTCCAACACACAAGGTACTCTTAAATGCAAAAACACAAGGTTTTGAATGGAGAGAAAATTGTTGTGTGATGAAACCAAAACATAGAGATAACAATAATTGCAACACAGTGGCTCATTAGAGAAGAATGATTGGAAAACCCAAACGCTGGTAAGCGTACACTTCAATGAAGAGGTTTTTCTCCTTGGTAAAAATCGTTGTAGGAAAAGAGAAATCGCAGTGGTTATCCCATAGATGGAACACCTGAGGTTCCAGTTTTTATGGGAAAAATCGTAAGCGAAATCGCAGAGGGTTATAATCTCCCCATCAACGTAGAGATTAAAGAGAGAATTTCTGGGCAAGGAATCAACGCAGAGGTTGTAAAAATGAGCTATGGCGCTGGGCAATATTTTCACCTCAAACGTAGAGGAAATCAATAATACAAATCGTTGAGGAAAATAAAAATGAAATCGCAGAGGTCATCAAAGGAAGCATGCCAGAGATGAACAAGAACAATAAAATTTTGCTCGGCAATGAACAATAACGCAAAGATGAGCAATGAACAATAATTTCACTGGGAAAATTCCTCAGGCTTCATTTATAACATGCATTGTAAATATCACTATGGATAATGAGGAACACCAAGAAAGGTTTTAAGGATCCATAATTATTTTAAAAAGAAATACAGTGAACATTAAAATGCTTAACACAATTTTACAATCTCAACATAAGTACCGTAACCGAAGACTAGAATTTCGAAGATGTTCTCCCGCACTTACACTCTATCTAGCTCCCCACTTGCTAACCCTGGAGACTTCACTGATACCTCCTACCCAACGCTAGGGGTATTCTTCTTCCCCCTTATCCCCCTGAGCCGCAAAGGGTCCATACACACACAACCATAAATCCTCTAGCTCCCAACTCACCTCGCAAGGTAGAGCCACCACTCTCTCTCTCTCTCTCTCAAGCTGGGTATCCCAACTCTCACAAGTAAAACCAATCATAATTTCTACAGCATAACCTTACTCATAACCAATCTCCCCCTTTCCTCCCCTCAACCATTTGTTTTATAAAATTGCCTTAGTGACACCTTGTTATTTACAAATTTTATATCATTTTTTAAAAAATTAATTAAGAATATTCCCCCCATACACTTGTCACCTGTTCCCTTAATTTCACAAGTAAATCCACAATTTAATTTAATTAAAAGTCAATTTCCCTCACCCATCCTAAAAGCTCTCCTAAAATCACTCCTAGTTGTCCCTTTATTCCCTTTATTTCCAATTAATGACTAATGCCTTTCTAAAACTGAGTTGATTTGAAATAGGATTGTTCTCTAGTTAGACTAGTGTTAACTAGACTCTACATACCTTTCTATGCTTACACAATCTTTTATGCTTTATTCCTTTCTTACTTTAAATTCTAATTTGGTATTTTCTTGCACAATGTCTATTAACTCACTCTTTATATTTATTTTATTTTCATTGATTTCTTCAATTGATTTATTTCATCCCCTCATTATTTAATTTATAAATTAGTTTTTAGTCTTCTCACTAACTTAGACTTAGGCTTAGTTAAATTTTTATTTGCATGAGCCTAGACCATTAGGGATTATGATTAATAAATTCAGTCTTTAATTAATTAATTAATCAATTAATTAATTAATCAATTAATTAATTAATCAATTAATTAATTCAACAATGCTCAATATTTTACAAGGTTTGACATTCGCTCAAAGTTTTCTAGGCCACATAGATTAATTGACTCACCTTTTAAATACTACAACGTGCCCTTCAAGATGCACTCCGTGCTCCAAAGGTGCCACTTGACTTTGATTAAATTTTAATTACGTGACGTGCCCTTGAAGACGCACTATGTGCTCCAAGGGTGACACTCACCTTTGACTGGTTTTGGTAGTTGTCCAACCCCTGGAGTCAATACTCCATTCAGGCGACCTTGTGAGAGACTAAGGGCCTCTAAGGAATAAGGACCCTGCCTTATTGCACGCCCCTTAGAATCTTCGTGAGCGACTGTCTTATTTTTCCCTCACGTCATCATGAATCTATCGAACTAGGTAATCGTTAACCTATAATTTGAGCCACGATGAGAGTGCTAGTAGGTTGTGTCAGGGATGCTTCCACACCTCTCCCTCAATATATGGTCTATGTGCATGTCCCCTTTACTCCTTATCCGAGTCAGATTAGGAAGCAATCGCCATCCTGCATCCATCAACGAAACACTGCCAATGATCCATAAACAACATCATAATATACCCGATCATATGTCACATATGCATAAATGAAATACTCAGACCAATACAATCCATTCCCTGACTCAATCCAAAGTCCAAGCAGGTCCATTAATGCCATCGAAATCCTCAATCTGTCAATTGTCCTGCACACTCAAGGGAAAATCATCAATAGCATCTGTCAATACATAGATATCAAATAACATAGCATCATAATCCATCAACATCATCATAGAATCCATAAGTGAAACAAACAACCATATACTAAAACTGGATCACTTGCACACAAGTGTCCTAAAAAATAAGTTATTAACATGTTCTCGCAAGAGAGGGATGTTACATATTTGCTTAATGATCAATGATATATAAGGAGGTAAACACCTGTGTAATAAGTGGACCATTTATTAATTGATAATATCATATGGTGTTATTATGAGTATCTTTCTTTGATCTTAGTTATGTGAATCAACCATATCTAAGGTTTCCTCATTTAGTGATAAAGCTNATATATAAGGAGGTAAACACCTGTGTAATAAGTGGACCATTTATTAATTGATAATATCATATGGTGTTATTATGAGTATCTTTCTTTGATCTTAGTTATGTGAATCAACCATATCTAAGGTTTCCTCATTTAGTGATAAAGCTTATTTTGTAATATTAGAACCATTGATTGAGTGAATGCGATTGTAGATTTATTATAAGTTGTCTCTGTGTAATGAATCTAGTAGTAGAGGCACCATGTATGAACCCTTTGGGGGTCGAGGGTCCACATGATTGGATTCTTATTACAATGGTTTAGGTGCATGATTAAATAGTGATTTCATAACACCCAACAACATTACTTAGTGTGAAATATTCTTCTTGGACTTCATAGTGTAATGTGTTCTTCACACAANGTATATTATCAACCTCATTACAAAATAAATAAATAAATGACCTTTTATGCATCTTTTCTTGGTCACGACCTTCCTTCAATGCTCAAATTCCAACATGTTTTTTTTTGTGTTTCGGTTTTTGACAAATACCAACAAAAATAATCTTAAATATGTTATATACATATAAAAGAATCTCAAGGATCTTACATTCATCACAATAATAATGATCTAGCAAATCACCAACAATACAACATGTGAAGACAAGATTTGTGAAACATCCTTTTTTTTGTTGTTGGAATATTTAACGATGCCTTGTGTGGTATTGTTGAAATGTATTAATTTGGAAGTTAATAATGTCTACTCTTATGTAAAAGAGTTATCTCACATTCATCATGGGGTAAAACACTCTTGTTATCATGTATTATATAAATAGGTTAAATTACATTTATTCCACATGTATTAATGGGATGTAATTCCTCCATATATATTGGTATATAATAGAGGTAAGAGAGACCCATGAGATACACAAAAACATTGTAATGAAGACTCACATAGTGATCATATACATTGGAATGATGTGAATATGGAGTGTGATTTGTGGGAGATCAAGTGTAATATT
This sequence comes from Picea sitchensis, assembly GCA_010110895.2. Classification (NCBI taxonomy): domain Eukaryota; kingdom Viridiplantae; phylum Streptophyta; class Pinopsida; order Pinales; family Pinaceae; genus Picea; species Picea sitchensis. The sequence goes on from SNQJ01S0119982.1 coordinate 45,379, forward strand.
GGAAATTTATGAAGAATAAAGAAGGCAATACCTTCATGTGGATGTTTCCCCACATTGGGGTTATACCACATATATCTGGTGTACTTGTTTTCTCTTGTCTATATCTTATTATGATTAAATTTTGTTGTTATATGGATAGGATGATACTCTAGTAAGGTTCTTCTATTTAATATTGTTGTATGTTTATTCATATGTCTTAATATTCTAACACGGTATCATAGCATGTTACTATGCTATATCTCCTTCAATATTTTTTTGTTAAATTTTTTAACATAACAATATATTTATTTGGGCTCTCCTTATTTTGTAGTTTTGTCATTAGATCTAGTAGCCATTAAGGCTTCTCTTTAGATGTAAGAATTTTTCTACAAGAACGAGATTTTTTTCTCAAAACCCTAACCCTTTTTTTCCATATTTCTCACATTTATGTGTTTTTTTTTTTGGTAATATTGAACCTTGTGACCGGCGAGGGACTGCCTTGGCTGAGATGCCACGACCTAGGGGAATCTAAGTCGTCAAAGTCACCCAAGGATCGCACCCAGTCTGGACTGCACCAACCCTTAACATGGTTGGATTTTGAGGTGTCCCCAGGGGTTTCAAACTGATGACTTTCACTTACGGAGTGCCTTAACAACGCACTCCCTCATCGACTTCTCTAGACCTCGGGGACACATTTATGTGCTTTTAAAAAAAATTCTAACCTCACCATTGTCTCTGCAATAAAGAAATCAAGAGAGATTGAGTATTGGTTCGTTAAATTTGTCTTCTGTTTGCTCAAAATTGAATTAATTAGCCTAGGTAATTTACCAAGCCTTTTTTTTTTTTACCGAACCTTCTTTTTCTTTTGAAGATAATATCTTTTTATACATGAGGTATTTTTTCATGGAATTTTTTTTGTTGGGTGCATATTTTCGTTGGCTAACTAACCATCCAACCCTCTCTCCAATTCAAGACTGTACAAATTCATTTTTTGCTGTACAAACTTGTTTTTTGGGGAAAATTTGCAGATGTTCAAGTCGATTTTATTCTTTGAGGTTTGATTCGTCTCTTGGGAGGGTTGATTTCCTATTGCAGAAGGTTGATTTGCTAATCTAAGATGCCGATTTGCAGTGGGGGCGAAGTTTTAGTTGTTGGAGAGGTTTTACCTATATGATCATGCGTTTCCCTTCATATCCGAGCTATACGCCTAAATTTTGCAGCGATTGGTCAGTTTGGTAGGCCATTTTTGTTTTCTAAGGGGATGATCTATCTGATTAGAGTTCCATTTGCTTGATTTTTTTTTTCTATTCTTTGTTGAGCATCCCTTTCACCCTCAATGCAGGAGATATAATTGTGTTTCTCTTGTAGGGAGGACCACACAAACGGTTTAGTGTGCAAGGTAATTTCCAACTTGGTTTTTCCTCATTGTTTCTTGCTACAAGTAATTTCTAGTGTATTTTTTTGTAATGTGGAAGCTCATAAATAGGGTAAGTTACTTCTAACATTCATCACATGTAAGAAAAATTGTGTTTATTCTTGTCGTTTTGCATTAGGGTTTAGTTTCTTATTTTTTTTGTGTTCTTATTCAAACCTTATGGAAAATTATGGAAGGTGTCATTAAGTGGGAGTGTTGATGTAATAACATATTCCTCCATAATTGTCAGTCTAGAAGGTATTGTCTTTCTTATTCTTGTAGAAAGTATTGGAAGTTATTGTAATGCCATATTCTTCCATAAGTGTTCCTTCTCCCTATTCATCATTAAGGGGGAGTGTTGGAATATGTAATGATGCCTTGTGTGGTATTGTTGGAATATGTAATGATGCCTTTTGTGGTATTGTTGAAATGTATTAATTTGGAAGTTAATAATGTCCACTCTTATGTAAAAGAGTTATCACACATTCATCATGGGGTAAAACACTCTTTTTATCATGTATTATATAAATATGTGAAATTACATTTATCCCACATGTATTATTGGGATGTAATTCCTCCATATCTCTTGGTATATAATAGAGGTAAGAGAGGCCCATGAGATACACAAAAACATTGTAATGAAGGATCGCATAGTGATCATATACATTGGAATGATGTGCAGATGGAGTGTATGGTGTGTGGGAGCTAAGTGTAAGATTGGATATACGTATATCACTCCTTCATGGCCTTTGAAGAGAGTAATCCAACAATCCAACACTTATACCAAATGAAGAATTATTAAACCCAACAATAATGGAGAAATAGAAAAAATTAACAATAATGCATACCATATCAATCTTATTCAATATAAAAGCACACTTTTGTACATGAAGAACTAGCTCTATGAGAGGTAAGCAAACATTTGTACATGAACAATTATCTCTACGAGATGTAAGCACACTAAAAATTTAAACAAACATTCTAAATTAGAATAAGGATAATACAAATGAATCCTTGTCCTAACAACAATAATAATGTTTTATCCCATAAGACTTTGAAAAATAAGAGAGAGGAAAAACCTTATCTTCTTAAACAAGAATGTCTACTAAATATTTCATGCAAAGAAAAATTCCCACAAACTTCCACAATATTTCAAAAAATCTGAAAAACATTTTGACATCCCAAAACCTACACTATAGCACAAAACATAAAATTTAGAAAGGTTGATGAATGTCAAATGAAGAACCCTCTTTTTAAAGGGTTTCACTGATTGAATTGAGTTCCCTAAAAACATAAGCGAATGAGATGAAATCAAATCTGGTGTTTATCTCTTTAAATTGTCGCCCAAAAGTATGATCAAAACATTGTGAAGTTGGAAGATTCCATCCATCCACTTAATTACCAAAGTAGAATCTCCATATATATTGATTCTTGAAATATTCCTATACAATGCACATTTTATTAATAATTTTAAAGCCATTAGTTTAGCTGAGTTGTTTGATCCAACACCTAGTCCTACTTAAATTCGTTTAATTGAGTTGTTTGATCTAACACCTAATCCTGCTTTAAATTGTATATAATGATCATCTGACAAGTACAAGACTCCTTCAACATTACTAAAATTTATAATGGATCACACAATCTGAAAGAGATTAAAGATTGATTTTTGACATGGACACATGATTTGACTATAATCTAATTCCTAAAGACGAGAAGGTTTGATTCACCAAGTTGAAGCTTATAAGGCTTGCTATTTTTTTTGTTATAGAACACACAAAGAATGAAAACCCAATCACCAATTGGATTGGGCTTGTGGAAGCCCTTAGTTTCTATTTTTATCCTTCCAAGTACAAACAAGATATGAACGTCAAATGAATTTTCATGTGTCAATGATTCAACATGTGTGTGGAATAATACATCCACTAGTTTAACTAGTTGTGAATTCTTCTTATCACTGCTCTTCCAATTGATAAGATTGTCCTCAAATTCAAAAGTGGATTGTAAGAAGAATTGTATCATGATCTGAATTACAAAAAGATCACCACTATTGATGTTATGTACAATCTAACACAATTGACTAAAGATAAGTTTTTACATTGGTGTGGAATTCAAAACATTCATTATCCTCTAGTGTTTCTAGAACTACAGCTTCAAAGCTTGCTTTTTCTACTACTATAGGGTCATAATATTTTTCAAATTCTTCTTCTACTAAGTTTTGTCAATATTATAAGAAAAAATGACATGACAAGTTCAAATATTTCAAATTTAACAAGAAAAATTTGATTGTATAGTCTTGATGGGCCTTTTAATTGCCTTTCTAATTATTCAGGAAAGTAATTAAAGGGTCTACACATTAAATGTCAACCCAGGGTTCTATTTGGACTTGAAAGCTACCACACAAAATATATGTAGGTCACACCTTCTTTTTATATTGGTTTGTTCTTGTTGTTGTAGTTTCAACAATTGCTTTTAGAGGTAGAGTATGAATAGTTCACCAGTTTTGGAAAGGTTCTACAATGTTCAGAAAGGAAATTACACTTGCTGAAAGGAAATTAATTATCTACTTGCATAAAGGAAATCACAATTGCGAAAAAGATATTAACTAACTAATTACAGAAAGGAAATCTATCAACTATTTCCAGGAAGGGAAATCTAAGTATTGGAAATGAAATTGATTAATCTACTTGCAAGAAATTAAATTGATTAATCAACTTGCACGAAAGGAATTTGATTAATCTGCTTTCAAGAAAGGAAATTTAACTAGATTTTGGAAATGGAAACCTAGTCCTTGCCAAGATAATCATCGTCATTACTCAAAATAGTAAATGCAGTCATCACATTAAACACATTCATTCATAAGATTTTTCTGTAGTAATGAATCTGAAAGACATGGAAAATGTAATTGCCAATACTTATAGAAATTTTGGAGTATCTAAGTATCATGATCTTTCAAAGGAAATAAGACTTTATTATGTGATAATTCTATTTCAAAAATGTTATGATCAAACCATAACCAATTGAAACTGAGAATGGTAATTCAAATTGCTTCAAAAGGAAAAGTATTTTCTTGTTAAGAAACAATGATAATCAAATGTGAAATGTAAATTCAATTTGAGAATAAACAATGATATTTTACTAAAAATAATTATTCTACCATAATTGAAAATATAATAGATCCAAAACAAAGATTAGATGAAATAAAAATAATATCTCTCAAATAGTCATTAAATGAAATCAACACAATCACTCTTCAAACATAAATTACCAGAAATGCAATTATAGAACCCTAACTAACACTACAACATCTGTCGTTGGAGGTGGGCCCCTACCTCCTTCGATAGAGTGTTGGAAAAAATTGTAGCATCTACTTATCCAACTTCACACACTCATAGATAAAAGACTATGAATCAAGCTTGCTCAAGTATTTTAATTAAACATGAATCAAAATACAAGGTAGCAATGTAGCAGTGTCTACCTCTCTGCAAGGCAAGTGGTCCACCTCTTATATAGAAATCCCCACATGATTGAGAGCCACCGATTCTCAAGTTTCATTTTATAGTAATTATTTGTCTTTTCTCTACATTTGAGTTCAACTATTTTATTGACCTGCGACTTAATCATTAATTGAAATTACACATAGATACACACACTGCTTGTCTACATTCAAAACTTGAGATATTGAGGTAGATCATGGTTTGTGCACTAATGTGTTTATCCCAACTCAACATTATCCTTCTTGTGATTCTTAAGATTTATCCTTGGTTATTTGTTGCTTGGCTCCAATTCCATAGGTTCACAATTGGAAGTAGTGGGAGTAGTGATTATTTTGTCCTACAATCTGGTGGCAACGACTCTCTTATAATTTGGTGGCAACGAGACTCCTATAGAATTCTCATGGATCATCAATAGTCGGGTTGCAAGTTCCTTGTAGATTCCCCACATATGGCCAATAGTTTAGATACATGATTCCTGTAGCTTTCCCACATCTTACCCATAGTTTAGATATGGGATTCATGTGGCTTTCCCATATCTTACCCATAGTTTGGCTACAATATTCATGTATCTTTCTTGTGACATAAGAGCATGACATACTGCTATCAAAGGTAAGTGAAAAGTTCACTCTAATTATCAAAAAATTGTTAACATAAGATGAAAAAATAAAGAATAATAGACACCTTTGACAAAATTCCATTTTGAGCACAAAAAGGATGGAAAACACTAGAAAAGGTAAGCAGGGGGTTTGTGATAAATTTCCAAAATCGTGCAAAAAAGGTACCAATTTTGGGGCTCGTCAAGTCTCCCAGTGAGGAAGATGATGATGCTCACAATGTTGTCTCCGATGAACACATAACTTACAAAGAGTTAATGAAACTCAATAAAGTCTCATTGTAGCAGTCTACTCCCTCAAAATCTCGAGATAGTCTATGTATCACACATGCACATATCTCCCATGATTTATACACTACTTTTATCTTCAACAATGGTTCATGAGAGTATTTGATTTCCAAATCCATTGATGATAAAATGCACTTTCCATTTGATCCTCATCCTCATACTTATTCACTTGGATGGAAGGATCATGGTTCCTCTTCCTAGATTATGCAGACATGCACCATATCATTTGATTTTGGTCCTAAATTTGTGGATAAAGTCACTTGTAATGTGTCAACTAATATGCATTATTGTGATGTGTTTCTTGACAAACCTTATCAATATGATAGGAAGGCCCAGTATGATTCCTTAAACAATACTTACATATTGCATAAATAAAACACCAAGTATCTTCTTCACAGTACACTTGAACTCCCACATCAGGTTGTTTATTGAGTTAAAAATCATTCTTCAATTGTTATTAGGAAACACTGTACACAAAATCATTATGTTCCAAATTTCCAATCTCAATCTCCTTTAGAAGTTTTGAAGGACTCTTGTACACATCGCCCTTTAATATTTTTTTTTCTTTCTCATTTACCTTAGTTTCCCCAAGACACCACCTCAAGAGAAAAATATAACAATTTTAGAGTTTCTCTCATGTTACAAAGTTATCTCCTCACTTGGAAGTTCGTATTTGGTGGCCTCTTCTCACTAGTTCACAAACCCAGTTTCACATTTTTTATCATCTAAATCTTCCCTTTAGGTTCACAATGCTTTCCATCATAATATTTAGAATTAGTTGAGCTTCCACAACGTCTTCAACACATATCATGAATTTGAAAACACAAAGATATTGATCAATAATTTCACCATTATTGTTCATGCTTTTCAACTTCCACTCATTGTAGATCAATTTTTTAACATGAACACTTACCAAACACCTCAAGGATCTATCACTTCCTACCTTGTTTCTAAGCAATAGAGACAACTACATCAAGATCATTCAAATTCCACTATATAAATGTTTTTCCTTCCTCCTAAAATCATTAGAGGCCAATGTTTCTCTTGTTGGGAGGAATGATATGGATTCATAATGCTACAACATCTTTTTCATATCATGATATGGATTTCATTATATGATCATTATATTCATTTTGTGTGAACATCAAATGTAGGAAAAATAGTCATATGTTGTCATAGGTTATTTGGT
>SNQJ01S0119984.1:27269-39587 GCA_010110895.2 Picea sitchensis
CCTTTATAAATGCTTTGTCCTCAAAGCATATTTATGGAGAGGCTTACGTCTTTGTTCTGGCTCACAATGTATTCAAATGATTCTATGTTTTTGATGTTGGTAGGGTTGGCAATACAAGATGCTATGAGTGACGAAGAGTTGAGCAAAACTGTTGAATTGTGAAAGGGTCAGACCATCCTAATTCAATATTTTTCGGAACGTTGCACTTCCACAATGAATGGTCACCATGAGACTTAATTGTGTTGGTATCAATATTTTTTGGACGATAAGTTAGTCATTCTCTACATGTGTGATATTGATACTTTGATTATTTAAGATGTCTTCTTTTATGATTTGGATGTCGGTAAGGAGTTCTTATAACATGATTTTCCCTTATCATGCTTTTAACATTTTATTGGTTTAATTTCAGTATATGATTTTCTTCATGCATTGATGTTTCTTGGTTGGTTGCTAGATCTTCACTTGGAATTTCCAAATATTTTTTCACTTCAACTGGATTGATATCCTGTTTAGTTGTGATGTTGATTGAGTCTGTATTTATTCCTTTCTCTACCACTTGAATTTTTACATTTGAATACTTCGATGCTTCTTTTCTAATAAGTTGTTCTAATTTGTATTCCATAGATTTCTTATCATTCTTAAGCTTCTTAATTTGTGTAAGTAGGTTTTGATTATGATTCTTTAGGCATGAGAGCTCTTCATTTTTTGATTTTTCGGCATTTTTATTGTCTGGATTTTCAGGTTTCCCATCTTTTAACTTCACAATTTGTTCCATTAACTTTTGATTAAGGCTCTTCAAGTGATGATTTTCTTCATATTTTGTTGACAGGTTCTCCTTATATTCTTTCTCGATATATTCCTTCTCTTATTCTAATCTTTGATTACTCTATTTCGTAGCCTTGTCCTTCTTGACTTGTGAAACCAATTTCTAACTACGATCTTTTAAGTGATAAATTTCTTCATTTTTATCCGTGATAACTTTGACAAATTATTTTTGCAACATTTGTATTGTCTTCTGATTATATTGAAGAATAACCTTTGAGATATCTTTAAGATCTTCCGATGTTATTGGATCTCAATCCAATTTAGCATCCTGTAATGTTATCTTCTTCTTTTTATAAGAGAATGTCAAAAACTTCTTTCTTGTGTTTAAGATGAATGATCCTAGTGTTTCTATCCAGGGTGAACCCATAAGTATGTCACCATCAATGCTCCATAAATATCCAATGGTGAATGGCGATACAAAGGTATAATCTTCAATGTTCAATTGTAAATTGCTTATGTCATATTTTTTTTTCGTTCCACAAGCCTATGTTTTCAGTTAGTTGAATCGAGAATCACTAATTGGTTAATGAATTCAGGAGTAACATAATTATTGCATTTTGTGGGCGCAGTAGAAAGTGATATCTTTCCCTCCAAGTGTCCCTTTGACTCCAAGTAGCATTGAAGAAAGGTTTTTTCCTAAATTTTTTGTAAATCTTCCTTTCTCATTGTTATCCCCTAGCCTAGGGATAACTAAGGAGATCACGTCTTGAGGCCCACAAGTCCTAGACAAGGAGTACTGTTGAGCTCCAGTTTTGTCATACTTTTCATCATACAAACAAACTTATCATTACACCTTCTCCCTGCATTTCGTCAATAATATATCGCTAATTACACCATAAACCTCGATTATCTCTTGTTATTCATCCTATATGGTTAATACATAATTTTCCATATTTTTAGTGATTAAAAGGATGATTATACATTAGTTTTGTCGATGATGGTTTAATCCTATGTTTCTATGTCCAAGCAACATGTTATGTACTGTTCAGGTTCTGATATATGCACTGTCCATGTTCCGACACCTGTATTGTTCCTGTTCCAATACTCGCATTGCAGGTCATCTGGTACCAGAAGGTCTATAGTCAACCGATACCTGCACAGTCATATGGTATCCACACTCCATGTCATCCAACACTCTGCACTAATCCGGTACTACCTTTGCGTTCATCCGGTACCAACTCTCTGCCTCTTCCGATACCGACTTCATCCGATACCAGATTGCGCTTATTCCAGTACTAGCTCCATCCAGTACTACCATCGCATTGGTTCGGTACCCATAGTCATGATTGTGTTCATATGGTACTAAACCCCTGCCTACAATGTTTTGGTACTAACTTTTCTAATCGGGTACCAACTGTTCTAATCTGGTACCAACTGTGCTAATCTGATACTAGAAATAATTCGAAATTTTGGAAAGCTTCTAGAGGAAAAACGAGTACATGGGTTTTGTCTAGAGACACATTTACATGCAAACATGTGAGTCATAATTCACCCAGATCACATGTGTGGACCTCCAGCTCAGGGGAAATGATTCTAGAAAAATTAGCAACAAAACTCAAACTGCCAAATTGCGCCTCGATTTCCATGCACATGGGAGCATATCTTGCAAAACAAAAAAATGGGTTTTTGGAAATGTCATCCAGCTAAAGAACCCATAAACCATTTTCTAAATTTCGAATTGGTTGGGAGGATATGGGTGGATCCATAACTCGAATCTGCCCAAATTAAAATAAAACCCAGATTTTTTAGGATTTTATCTAAAATTGTAAATTTGAAATTTGAGCATTGGGATTCGGTCCCATCCACTTCTCAATGATTTTTAATGTATAAATAAGCCTCATAGGGCTATGAGAAATCCAATTATCATTATGGGAATTATTTTGTAATGGATGTTAAGGTGTCATCATGACAATGTCAAGATTGTAAGAGATTTGTAATTTTCTGAATTTGATGAAATAAAAGAGTTGAAGTTTTGGTGTACATGAGCATTCAAGAGGACTGATTTTTTTTTGGCAGCAATTACCAGTTGGGAAGGGCCCCTTAACTTGGTAAGCATGTTGCTATTTGTACTTTTTTAGCTAGCATTTTTACTTTGATTTTCTGTAGTATTTCAATTTGCTTAATAGATTCAAACTCAATTAGCTTCATTTCTAGATTTCCAATTTAAGTCTTATGAATTTGAAATTAGTAAAATAAATCAAGTTAATTAGATACTCAGGATAAATTCTTATTTGTGAGCAATTCCATTTCATTTATGCAATTTTATTGATTGTTCCATCTAGTCATCTACTTTTTTATTCTGTTTTACTTTGTTAATCTACTTTGTTATTCTGTTTTACAAGCACTCTATTGTACAGTTGCATTTATGTGTTAGTTTTCATGTGTGTACAAAACAATCAAAAGAAAAGAAAATAAAACATTCATACATATATTTTCAACCTCATCCTAGTTGCATGAATTGATTAAGACCATACCCTTCTACCATATTTATATGATCTATTCCATATTCATCAACATTCTTTCCATTAATAAAATATATATCCTCTGTAAATTAAATACACTCATATAAAATTTGAAATTATATATAGGTATTGATTGAGGAAGGTATTTCACCTCATTCCATCATTAATTCTTTATGAAGTATCTTTTCCCTTTAAGTCAGTCATCTAAATCATGGAGAATCAAAGTCACTTTCAACCCATTCTTTCATCTCTTCTACGCTTCTTTCTGTTTTAATAATTTGTTTGTTTTACAAGAATCATCCTATGCATACAATCCTCAAATATAGAAATAAACACCACCTCTCTCCTCATCCATCTTCTTGAGTGTTCATTATATTCTTGTTCACCATTCTTAAATTTACAATTCAGAGTATATTTGCAGCATATTCTCCTTCATCATTGTTTCAAGTGGATGGTGTGTTGACTTAGAATGATTCTTGAGTTAAAAACTTGATTGCATTTTTTAGTTTCTATCATGAATTTCATTTCTGTTTTCTTGTTTCTTTTATTTCATTTAAGTGTGGATCCACTATAGGAAATAATCATTGAAGGACAGAAGATTTGAGTAAGCTACTCATGATTAACCACACGAACATCACCCTGAGTGCATGAAAAACTGTGACCTAAGCCTTTATAGCACTAAGTATTCCTATGTCCCAGTGATGAATCCTTAGTGTTAATTTGTTGTAGTGTGGGTTTGAAGATTGTTTTGTCGGCTTTAGATTAGGCTAGACTAGGCTCTGATCCTACGTTTCCCGCGCCTGCACCTCGAAGCTTACGAGCCCCGCTTGATAATTAAATGTGGGAATTAATAGTGCATATAATTAGCCCCAACAAGTACTGAGAGCCAGACAACTTGAGAATGGCCCCTCTTTTCTTCAGTGTAGTCCATGTATCACCAGAAGCAGTATACATCACACCAGCCTAGTCCTGAAGTAGAAGCGAGTCTTGCTCCATGAGGTAATGAGTCCAGGTATCATGGTATGTATCACTATGATTTTTGAAGCATTTGAACATGTTGTATTGAATCCTTCTTCATTTCATGACATTTTCTTAGAAATTATGCTCTTTGCCTTGTTCATACCTAAAAGGGTGACATGGTGCCCTAGTAAGTTTATTTCCCTTTAGGATGGGTTAATACGGGGTGTATCTATGAAAATTCATCATTCATTCCCTCCATACTTACCACTTTCCATATTTATTCCTTCCATATCTCCTATCCTTGTTTGGGAATTTGGATTGGTTGCACTAGGAAGGGTTGTACCTTACCTTATGGGAAGAAGGGGCTAAAGGCCCAGAGGGTAAAAGTAGCTGGAAAGAGTTAAAATCCAATTTTGAAACCTTTGATATGCTTTGTCTAGGGATCCTTGAGAAAGAAGGGAAACTATTCTTACTAAGAAAAGGGGACCCACAAGATAACATAAACACTCAAGGTACTAGTTGATGGATAGGAGGTCTCATCACGAGCCGACCTGTTATGACCATGGAAATGTAGAGGTATGACACTACCACCTATATGGTCACCAAACCAGGGTAGTGGCTCTTGGTGGCATAACTAAGAGAAAAGGGGTCTCATCATGAGAAACCTTCTCATTTCCATGAAATTTTTGTAGATAATGCTATCACCTCTGGTCATTGATCTAGGACAGTGGCCCTCAACTATTTCCTTGAAGCACAAGAGCATAAGATAAAAATTAATAAAGCTAAGAGTAAAAGGAAATGAATGGGCTAGGAAACAAATGCATTCATGAAAAGGTGCAACTCACCCTCCACAAAGGCATCCACATGTAAGGTTATACATTTCCATGTTATCATATGCACCTCATGCCCAAATATTTACTCCATGCCACCTCATACACTTACATGACTTGGACTAGACTCCACTATGAAACACCCCAAACTTAAGAGACGTTAGCCCAATAGGACACCATGAGACCCTCTCTAAACCTAACTTGTCAAATTTCATAAGGTATTTGAGCATTTGTTTGGAGTTAAGGGGAGTTTTATGCACATGTTCGGATGATTTGATTATAGATGTAATTTACATGCTATGTCCTTGTGACTTATGAACCCCTGAAGGGCATACTTTTTGTTGCTGCAGGACCTTGCATGATGGATAGGTACACATGAGGGAATGATTAGCTCAGACCTTCATGGGGGCTTAAATCCTACAGATGGAATTTGAAACCCCAGCCAGGGGTAAGAAGAGATTGAAGTTTTTCATTGGATGAAGGAAGGAAATTGCCTTTGGAGGCACTCTAGCAGGCCTAGATGAACGAGTTCCACCTCTCTTCACTTGGAATATGGCCTTGGAAAGCATAGAGACCACCCACCTAGCCCATGATGTCATCATTTGGGAGCCAGGGTTTCAGGGAGGTGATGTTCTGGTGAAAGAATGGTGCTTGACACAACGTTTGGCAGTTGATGGTGTGATTAGGCCTTGGAGGGCCCAAATGTTTCACTTTTTAGGGCTGGATGTCCCCCATTGGGGTTCAACGTCACCCTAGAAAGGGAATGACATCACCCTACTAGGGTTTATTCATGTAATTTTGTTTAATTTTGTAAATTAGGGAAAATTGATCAGGTCGACCCTGTAATTATGAACTAAAATTAATTTTAGGTTAAGTTTTGTATAAATAAATAGAAAGTGACATTCATTTTCATCATAACTTGTCATTGGAGGACAAGAGGTCTGAAATTTCCACCCTATTAGGGTTATTGGATGAAATAGTGAGGAGATACTCTTGTTTAAGGCTTATCTTTGCAACTTGTATCAATTTTTGAAGTTTTATGGTGATCTTGCATGGTATATTCATGATTATTCTTGGTGCAAGTAAGTAGAATCTGCATTTTTTCATCTATTGAATGGTTTATTGTATGATTTTATTTTCTCATACAAGATTATGAAATTGCATGGTGTATTTAATGCTTGAAGTAAGAAACTTAAGTTGCTACTTTATTACTTTTTTTTTTGCCAAGCTTTCAGTAAATTGATCTAGTAACTAGTGAAACCCTAGAGCCCTAAAGTGATAACACTCTAGAGGTTTGCATTTGGTTATTGTTGCATAAGTTTTACTCCATAAAATTGCTAAGGAGAGTAGGGGGCTAGGGCCTGGAAATGCCTACACCCTAGCACTTTATTTCTTGAGGTAAAAATCTAGGAGAACTTAAGTTGCTACTCCTCCTAGGATTTTTCCCTTTTAGAATTTTGTGTATTATCATTAATTAACAGCCTTAGAAGATGCCACCAACTTTGATCCCATCACCCTAGAAGGCACTAGTTTCTTACCTCAACTCTTTTACAAGGCTTCAAACCTCTTCTTCTGCTTGATACCTTACTAACTAACCTAATCCATTAGCCTTTCCTAGATTTCTAACTCCTAAAGCTTGTTGCTACTACAAAAAATATTTTACAACCCTAACAAGCACACTAACTAAGCTAACCCACCCAGGAATTTGCACTAACCTAGGTGTCATCACCCTAGGGTCTAGTATTACCTTTGTTATATTTTTAAAGTGCAAATTCTGAAGCTGTTACCGCTGTCATATATGTTGTGACAACCATTGTTGCAGCCCATAAAAACCCTAAAATAATCCATTAAATCATTGAGCATTTGTACTAAGAAAACTATAATCATTGGATATTGAAGTAGTTGTCTTATTGCTTTATTATAGTACTATTATGAAGTGGTTTCTATTGTTGTCATCATCATTAATTAATGCTTTTATAAATATTTGGAAAACCATTTATTGACTTGTATTAATCTTGAAAATCATGAGTGAAAAAGTATTATCAAGTTTGCAAGACCTTTTATATATTTTATTGTCATCATAACTTGCAATTTTCAAGATACATTGCTGCTACTATAATCTCATCTTTATTGTATATAACTTGATCTAGCAACACATAATTTGTCTAAGAAGTCATTGATTATAATTTTGACATCATTGTTACTACTAGTGTTTTATGTTTCATTGGTAAAAGGAAGGTACAAACCCACTTTCACTTTCTCTTGTCCCTTTAAGATTTACCTAAGTGACTTCTTTTGTTGAGTGACCTAGAGAGAGGGGTGGGTTTTCACCATGTCTTTCTTCCTTTCATCAACCAACTAGGTCATGGGACATCTCCCTTGGAATGAGGTTTTCCTCCTCCTAAAGGGAAAGAGGTACCCTATTGGGGTGATAGTGATAGGGTTACCTTAGTGTTACATCAATCTAAGCCTACCTGCCTTTAGTCTTTGGGAAAGTATAGATTGTGTGAAATTGTTTTTGGCATCGTTGCAGGGAACGCTGAGTCAATATTTGTCAAGCATAAATTTTTCAGTAAGCCTATTCTCAAAGCCTTCATTTCAAAAATCTTACCTGGTGAATCCACTCAGGATGATCCCCTCATCCCTTTGATAATCTCAAGGATATTTTCTGGTGAATCCACTGATGATGACCTGTAGCGGACGTCAGTAGACACCTTATTATATTTTAGTTCTTATTGTCCCCATGGCCCCTCTTAAATGGGCCCCTGAAGAACTCTTCAACCCTTTAGACCTGTCTAATATCAAAGGGGGATTACATGATCTACCTAAGGATGTTGATTCACAGATAACCAAGTTTTCCGGAGAGGTTGGGGCTTCTGGAAACACACATTGAACCAAATTTTGTGAAAACTATGACTTGCATCAGTCTATGAAAGAACATCTTGACATATTCATAAAAATTTTCCTTGCCTCACTTACTGGAGATGCTAGGAAATGGAGCACTAACCTCCCAAGAAAGAGCCTCACAACCTATGAATATTTAGAACAAGTTTTGTTGCAAAGGTGGGTGTGATGGAAGATATGGCCTCCCTTTACTCACAATATCTCAAAATTTGCAAACAAGACGATGAGACTGTTAGGGAATTTAATGATATGGTTAATGCCTTGCTTGGTCGAATTGATTTCAATTTTCAACCAAAGAGCGTTATTCTTTTACAATGCCTCAATTATTTTGAAGGAAACTTCCAATCCCTCCTCAAGAACCGATTCATGAAAAATCTTAAGGAGGCATAAGATGGTGCTTGTTGGATTGAAGAAAATATCAAATGGTGTGAACCCATTCCCCAAGCAATCTTCTTAAGGAACAATATGATGTCATATGGTTCAATGAGTAGGATGTTGAGGAAGAAGAAACTGATTTCCCAGAGATATTAGAGGTAAACGATGAGATTAAGTTAGCCATTCCCCTTAAAGGGAATGGTACTTGGAAGAATGGGTTCTAAAATATGAAATATGCCTTAATTTTTTCAAAGCAACATGAAACCTCTGAGAATCTAGGTACCTATGAATAAATCATTGAGTTGGAAAGGGCACTATCACAATCCCAAAATCCTCCTTCTATGAGACTTCCTCAAAATACCAGTGAGACAATAAAACATCATGCTCCAAAAGAAAAAAATTGTCCAAACACCTTGGATCTACAAAATGTTGTGAGGCAAGAAGATGATCCTAATTCCTTATCATGCAAATACTCCCATTTTGAACGTGATCATCTGAAGGCCACTCATGAGAAACCTAATTATGTAAATTCCATCTTTACCTTGTTTCCCCAAGAGTGCCCCAGTATCACGCCAAAGCAAATCCAAGAAAATCAAGACATGAGGAAGCCTAGGATTGAGTGCTTGATCCAAACAAGTAAGGAATCACGGGTGAAACTTGGAGAGCCCTAGGTATATGATAGGGATCTACCCCAACCTTTCCCAAAACATAGCAATGACAAGACCAATCTAAGCATTAGTATGGCCTTTATCTTACAAAAGGTCAAAAGGATTCGTGGAATGTTGGAAATACCTTCTTTGACAAAACTGACCCTAGATGACCAACAATTATTTGAAGAAACCTCCACACTATTACAAACTGGTCATTTTGAGCAAAAAGAACAAACACCCTTTCTCACTTCCTTGCTAATAGATGACTTATGTCTTCGCAACTGCATGCTTGACTCCAAGTCATCTATCAATATGATGAGTTAGAAGGTTATGAACCAATTAGGGCTAGAAGTTACATGGACTTATGGAAATGTTTGTATATTTGAGTCAAAGGGATTCAAGGTCTTGAAGTCCACCTTGCTGACTACCCTGATTTCCCCATCATAATGGATGTCCTTTTTGTTTATGTACCTGACACTTGGGGAATGACATTATCTAGGGAATGTGCTTCTACTTTAGGCGAAAGTCTGCAAATGGACTTGTCCTACACAACTATCCCCGTCGGGGCCCAATATTGTATCACTTTGCATAACAAGACAAAGAGGATGGAACACATTGAAAGATGTAGTCATGAACATAGTAACTACAACTTCATATATCTCTTCTTATTTCAATACTAGACTGCTCTTACCTTTGTAAAAGAAGACAATATTAATGAGATAACATGAACCAAGGGAAAGGGTGACCAAAATCCTCCTAGCAATCAGAAGGACAACATTACACAAGGTAATGACGAGATGTTACATTTGCATGAAACATACATAAGGGATAGTTCTTTGGTAGAATCCCACCCCATCATTATGGAGAAGGAGAGAGATACAAGTTGGGGTGATTATCTTGACGATGCTTGTTGGGCTATTTAATTGCTTTAATAAAGTCCCACATAAATTGTCAACCAAGTTCGTAAACTGATGAACTGCAAACACAATATGTGCAGGAAAATGACAGAAGTATATCCTATTTTTTCTTTTCAGGAGAAAGAGGACCAAGCAACCTATTAATCAAGCATAAAATCAAACCAAAAAACCATTACTCCATACTGAAACTTAACAACCAACTAAGGAACCAACCACTTAAATTCTATCCTATGCATAAAAACAATCATCTATTTATCAATGAAAACAAAATAACAATTTCCTCAGTAGATGTCTATATCAACCAACTTTATGGATCCACTCAAGTCTCCATGTAATTATGTTATTGACCTATCATGAGACTAATCAACTTGAGAGTGTTTCTTAATAACTAATCCTATTCTTAACCTAAGAGGCTTACTTCATAACAAGCATGACAAACTAAAGGGTGCTACTGCATTCTTACCCACACAGAGTAACTCAATATGCAGGGGAATGACTCTGAAAGAGTCTTGCCACAAAGTTTGACACTGTAATTAGTGGATGAAGAAACAAAATAAAAATATTCTATAAAAACTTACAACTTTCAATAAGGAATGTGAACAGACAGTTTGCACTCTATTTAAAGCTAATACTCAGATGTAAACACACACGATGCATTTAAACTAAGCTCTTGGCCCCTGAAATGTCATCTCTATGTTGCTATAGTACCTCTAGAGTTCACACCACGCATAGCAAGAAAATAACTCAAACCCCAAAGATAGAATCTCATTAACAAATTATGCCCTTAATACCGCATAGTCTAAATATAGTAACTGATTCCTCTACATATACAATCCATTCTTTCAACAATAAAATATGTATTTGAATCTTATTAAGATGCGACCAGGTCATCACAAACCTTCTATATTTTCTTAATATTAGTTATTCTTATCTGAAAATAAGCAATGAAATATTTCCTCTTGAGTACATATAAGTTATGGAAGTCTCAGTGTGATCATACATCTCATTCCATATCTTTTAGAATGTGCTCAATAAACTAGTCTTCGTTAATTCAAAGTCAATCCTGTGCATATCTCATTATAACCCTAGGTTTTCACATAAATAGTAGATGAGTTCAAGATCTTAATCCAGTTTATCCAGTGAATGAGGTAAGCACTTTACTTATTCATCAAATGTGTGAAGTATTTAGACTAGATATTTGTGATTAAGTAAACTGCTAATAAATACTAGAACACATGCAACCCTTAAGTGACTACAAAGAAAGAGATATAATTTGATGAAATACAAGCATGTGATCGTTCATTCAAAATATATTTGTTCATACAAAATCTTTTCCATCGTACTAAGGCCAATCTGATTCATAGCATAAGAGAAATCCCCAATGGGTAAAGAACACACAAAACTTCAAGCAAAACTCAGGATCTAAAGATCTCTCCACACTAATCCATTCGAAAACATAACTACAACAAAGTAGAGAACAATTAGTATACAAACAACTCAACTTACCAGGGGAGGTGGGCCCATGCCTTCCCAAGTAGTGAGCGAAGGTGATTCAGTAACTCACCAAGCTTATGAACATGAATAAATCAAAGCCTAATTAATATCAAACATAAACCCTTACTTTACTCACAGTTTATCCATCACAATATCAAAACAAAAAATGAGTAACATAGTCTTTTATTATCTTCAACAAAGAATATGTACAGATGAATCCTTTACACATAGCGAATCCCCCTATATATATATCAAATTATGAGTATATTAGATTACATTGCTTTCCCCTGTTCTCGTGAACTCAGGGCCAAAAATGACTTAACAAAACTAGAAGATCTTACTAACCACAAATTCCTCTATCTTAGGAAATCCTTCTAACCATTTTAGATATTGTTCCTATGCTGATTTCAGACCCCGATCTGGTGCTGCGTTGGAAGATTTGTTCATGGATTGAATCCATGTAATAGAAGACTATTGGGCGCAAGGGAAATGGTCACCACCCATCACATTAACCATAAGAACAATACCCATGTTGCTAACTCCATCCCGGGTGTGCGCAAATAGGAGAAGCCACAACCTCGGGTACCGGCATGCCTGTGCAGGTAATGAAAATCCAGGAATAGTGCGGGAACAAATGTTGCATTGAAAAGGTAAGTGTCATTTTATCATTGGTAAACAATAGCTAAAAGATCCTAATTAATTTATCAAGAACTTCAGAAATTATCGAAATACACAACTTTTACCTCATGTTATAATCAAAATATTTAAGCAAGAAAAAAGGTAATAATAGGAGGCAATAAGTTGGATTTCAATGCCTAGGTAGGGGGGTAAATGGCCAAAAGAGGTGTATGGTGAGTGAAAAAATGGGAGCTCAACATTACCCCCACACCTGATTATTTTC
>SNQJ01S0119985.1:4604-19430 GCA_010110895.2 Picea sitchensis
TTCCTAAGTATTTTGGCTTAATTCATCGTTTAGCCATCAATTCCTCCTTATTTCTCCATCTTGTTCCCTGTTTGTGCCTGACTATAGTCTACGAGAACATATAGACTACTAAGTCACTCCCTGCTGGCCTACTCTTGGGAACGAGACATCACAGTCTCGGTTAGCTTACCTGGAAGATGCACCTTTTCCTATCTGTTTATGATTTGTCAATATCGCACAGGGCGCAGGGAAAAGAGCATGCGCAGATCTAAAAGAGCAGCAACCCGAAAATAAATAATACAAAACTGAAATAAAACCAAAATACTACTCTACAAAAATTTTAAAAATGTGTATTCAAGCTTTATACCTCAGGATCTGACTGTAATGGCAGTATCTTGGGCAAACAAAAACCTTTTTGAATGAAACAAAAAATGTTCCTTAATGAAATAAGTGCTCCAAACGCAATGGAACAATCCTCTCAGCCCATAAATGTACGTAAATGACGAAAAATGGAGACGAGGCAACTTGGCTTCACGATCTCGATCTACAATAGGAGCGGATCTTCAAACAGACTCTGAAACCATGTTCGACAACACAGGTATTCCATCAGAGGACGAAAACCTTCAGTAACCACTCACATAACTCGATCAAAGATCAACACATCGATGTTTTCATGTGGTAAAACCCCTACGAGGAAACATCCACAGCCCCAGCCAGCACGACCACTTGGAGCAGTTTATTAATGCAAAAGAAAAAGATTACAAAGAGATTTTACAAGAGAGTTTCTCATAATCGATCATCGGCAAATGACCCTCCATGCTCTTTAAATAGAGATCATGGACCAATCAGGTGTTAAGCCACAAATTAATGGCCATTAAGATCGAGGAGAGTATGAACCGTCGGATCACTCTATGTCGGGAACAGATTGTGATCGTCGGATTACCTAACTACAATTGCATACTAATGCATACTAAAGAAACACACTTTTACCTAACAACACATTAGACCAAGTAGATCTTAACTAACTCCTAAGTGTCTAAATATCCTAATACAACTTACAACACAAAATTGTCCCCCACAAACTACCTTGAAAACCGTGCCACTGTCTGTACAGTTGTACGGATTTGCTGAAAATGTGACCTTGAAAAATGTGCCCACAACATGTTGATGTACCTTTCCTCCTGTATGACCGATCTCCTTCATAAAATTCTTCACAAGCTGCCTTGAAAACCGTGCCAACACATGCCTTGATTTTCATGCCCGAATTTCTATTGTACGACCTATACGGATCCGTACAGTATGGCATGTCCCAACAAATAAAAAACAACACTCAAAACATAAATGCCTCCCTTGGGATTTGTTCCCAAGCTCTCTTGGGAAATGTTGCCTCCTTGCTGCTCACTTTCCTCTCCAAGCTCTGCTAAAAAATCTCTCTCACACTCTTCTTCACACTATCTTGCACACTACCCAATGCATTCTTTTATAAAATCTGAAGATGACCTTTTCCCTGCCAAGTGTCTTTTCACCTTCCCCCAACCCTAAATCCAAAGGCCAAGATCTAATCTTGCTTTTACAAGATCAAGGGCCATGATTCATTCCCTCCAAAATAAATCACTTAAAATATTAAAGTACATTTCACTTGATTACATAAGTGCACTTTATGAAATAAAGTCACTTTAATATTAGAAGGTACACTTCATTAAAAAGTCACTTTCATAAAAGAACCACTTTACAACTTTATAAAACCCATTACAAAGTTAAGTGCCTAGTAGTGTCAACATAAGGTTACATCCGCATACAAGACAAAACATGCAGAGTACCTCTTGAGCTAAAAAGCTAACAAGCTTTGGCCAAGCTCTTTATTTATTGGCAATGTATTGGTTGTAGTACCCTCAAGTTCTTTGGTCTATTATGAGTGTTCACATGGGAATTTGGGCAACTATTCCTCTCATTCAACCAAATAACCCCTCTTCATTTGAGGTGCAAGAATAAATAGGATAATAGCTCAACTAGGGGGTTAGTTGGAGGATTAGTTGTCCCAAACTCTTCAACTTCCCCAAGCCTAATTGACTTCTCCTCTTTTGCCTTTTTTTCAATTACATTTGAGAAATAATGTCTCGTGTTTTTATTTTTTAAATACACAATCTCTCTCTCTCTCTCTCTCTCTCTCTCTATGTGTTTTCTTTTCATTCCTTTACATTTCCCATGCCTACATTGAGAGTACTAGATTAATGCAAGTGTGGACACCAGTTGGGATGGCATGGGGCCCTTCACACCATCATTTCTTTTCATTCCTTTACATTCCCCATGCTTATATTGAGAGTAATAGATTGATGCAAGTGTGGACACTAGTTGGGATGGCATGGGGCCCTTCGTGTCATCAATCATGTCTCCTACCTCGTCCATAGCCTCAAATCTTGCTTGTGCCAATCGTTGTAGAACCTGAGCCAATAACCAATTATCTTCAGGTAGATTGAATTCAAATAACTTGATGCTTTGCAATTCCCCTTTGTTAAATGTATAATTCACTGAATAATGAATACCACTTCTTTAATTGTTCATCCAATGCACACAATTCATTAAACCTAAAGCATTGGATTACAAGGTAGTTGAATTTGAAAGCTTTCATGTATATCATTTCCTCAATAGAAAAGATGATTGATACAAGCAGTTTGAAAAGTTATATAAATGTGAAAGATTATATAATGCACAAGTAGTCATTACTAAAAATTTAGTGAATTAAGTTGTGATTTAATTGTAGGCAATCAAGTGTTTAGTGTTAGTATTTTGAATTGTAATGATCTTATGTTGGTGGATGAAAGGCTTGTTGTGAAAAAAATGGTGAATGGGCAATAAGTTCTACAACTACCCTTGTCCTCGATAGGTTCGATGGAAAACCTCCATCCTACAATGATCTTTAACATATGTGACTCCTTTGAGAGGCACAATGACATTGTCTAGTTGTGTCATCAAACCCTCTTGGGCTCTGTCTTGATTGATGGCACTTTTCAAGGGAGATGGTTAGAGATCCTCACCACAATACATGGAGGCAATGGCTTAACCCTTGGCCTCTTAGCTCCAGTTCAATTGATGGATGTATTCATGTTTAACGTGCTTCATGCCATTGACTCAAATCCCTCGGAGAATATCCTTATAGTCCTCAACCACAATCGCCACTTTGTGCAACACAACAACTTTGGGAATATTTCCAAAGGATTAGCCAAGTATAAACCCCCTCTCCACCCCATGGACAATGGAGCTTGTGGTTTGCTTATCTTTTGACTTGTTGCTTGATGAAGCAACAACCAATGCCTGGCATAGCTATTAGCAAGTATGTTTTGGACCTCAACACCCTAGCCAACCTTAGGCTTTTCCATGGTCTCGTGGTCAAGGATTTCAATTGTTTCCTCCAACTATCTTTGAATGCTTTCATGGTGTTGGGAATAATTGCACGAGGTGGATTATATTATTGGTAAGAAGTTTGATGAACACCTTATTTGCAAATTGTTCGACATAAGTATCACCTGTAAATTGTTTGTTAAAATGGTTGTAGAAAGATTTCAATTTTTTGCGAAGTCCATTGCTAGACAAAGCCTCTCTCTCTCCAGATGAATTCCATGGATTCCATTGTTGATTTAAAGTGTAAGGTGCAACATAAGGATGGGATTCCACAAGATCATTAGTGACTGCTATATGTGGGAAAACATCTAGAACACATGCTTTTGCTAGCTAATTACAATATCATCAAAGATGCCACAATGATTCTAGTGTCACACCTTCATGGTGGAACCTTGGGCACTATTGTAACCTCCTCATCCAAGTCTCACTCCTTCAAGGATGAGATGAAAGCTAGTGCTTCCTCCTTTATGGATGTAGATAAACCTCTCAACATTCCCTTCATAGTGGAGAAATTGGAGGATATCCTGGTTTTGGAAGTGTTGGAACTGTATGTTTATGCCCATGTCACATTGTATGAAAGGCATGCCTTAATTTTCCATTTATTGAATCAATTGGAAACACCTCGAGTCGATTTATTAAGGTACATGTAGAGCAGATTCAACAAAGTCTATTTACCTTTACACATATTTGTGTGGAGGTTGATTTCAACAAGAGATTACCTAACAAGGTGGTTATAGGGAGGAGGGACATTGAACATACCTAAATTCTAGACTACAAGAACAAAATGTTTAGATGTAGAACATGAGAATGAACAAATCACTTGGAAAGAGCATGCCCATCTTCATTTCCCTGCAAGACCAAAATACAACAACAATAAATCTAAAGCTTGACAATTGACATAGAGCAACTCCTTTGGACTAGCCCATGAGCAACATATAGAACAACCATAGATAACGTTAGTGGAGAATATGACCCAACTTGAACAAGAGGAGCCAACTTAGACTCCCCAACCTTTACATGGGAGTGGCATGGGGGAGGACAATGCCTTCATGTTAGCCACCTCCACGAAGATTGACCAAATCGAAAATCTTTTTGAGAGCTTAAACTGCCCCAATGAATTAAACTATTTAAACATTCAAAATAAGGTAACCCTAGTACCTATTTCAGAAGCTTCATAATTCTTATATCCTTGAAATGAGCGTATAACTATTCAACCTTCACCAACACATAACAACTTCAATAATTAGATTGATGTTAGAAAAGAAAAAGAGAAAATAGATCCATCTATGCAAATACAAAGCCCCAATGAAACTATATTCTATTTTAGCCACACATAATTCAAACATGAGAAAGTTCAAGCATTATTTTAATGTAAGTATAATTCAATAATGCTATGTTTCTTTACATTGTAACGAGGTCTTTTAATCAATCAAGGCTTGTTTATGTTGTAACTTTTGTTCTTTCTTTTAATTAATGAAAAACACACAAACTAAAAAACTTTATTTAGCTAAAGAGTATTAAGATATTTAATTTTTTTTAATTAATATAATATATATATATATTTTAAAAATGTTTGAATATATATTTTTTTAATTAATATAATATATTTTTCTTTATAATATGAATATTAATATTGTATGTGATTTTGATATATAAAATACCCATAAAAATAAAAAAGTTTTTCCTTATAATAATATTATTTTATTTTGTGATTTTGATATGTAAATTATGAATAAAAGTTAAAAAAGTTGGGAGCATATCTTTATGTTAAGATTTTGTTCCATATTTTATAATAATCGTGACTAATACCATACCAACTTAATTATTATTTTTTGAATTAAAAAATAATTTCCATTAAATGACAAAAGCTGTTTACAACCCCGAACATCACACCCAACCCAAACGTATAGCCAATGAAATTACTGAAGCTGAACACGGCGAAGGGTTTTTTACAATCTTGACAACCTTCCCATTGAATGAGTAGCTGCTCATGTCCATATCCACCTACACATCTGACATCAAATTTACGACGCAAAATAATGTATTCAACTTATCATTTCTTCTTCTAACGATCAGCAGTTTTCTCCTTCGAAGCGAGGCTTCATTTCATTTAATAACTAGGTAGGGTTTTTCAGAAGCGGGGTTCATTGCTTTTGCCAATAATTGTAATGGTACAGCAGAGGAAAGGGGTTGACAGGTATAATATTGAAAATGGCGGATGGTGATCATGCTAGGGCAATTTTGTTCAAATTGGATCGACTGGATCGCATGGGTTAGAGAGCTTAGTGGGTTCGAGACGCTGCAGAGATAATATACAGGAGGGGCCTCGCTTTCATCATTTTAGGTAGCTGATTACGGAATGCCTTGTTTGCATCATATTGAAGTTCTGTAAAAATGAATATGTGTATGTGTTTTCGTTTTAGTGCCTGCTCGATGGATTAGAAAACTTAGCATTGGAGGCCAGGGTTTTGTGGGATAATGTTCTGGTGGCCTTTGGCCCCTTTGCTTTTCATAGGATGATATATGAAATTATAGCGATATCAGAATTGGCAAGAAGCTGGAATTTACGAGCAGAATTACACCATGTGGATATATAAATATCTGTATTTAAAAAATGAATAACAATATTTCTGTTAGTGTTGCCCATAACACCATGCGTAATTATTTGAGGCAACAGATTGGGTAGTTACCCAACCTTCTTAATATTGTATTATAGAAAATTTGTCAGGATTTGAAGGAGAGGGAAAGGAACAGGAGGCTTTGGCCTTCCTCCTCTGACCACTCACTATTTTGGTCTGTATGAACATACATTTTGATATTAATAAGATCCGTGCTACTGCTTTTAACGAGATTTGAGTTGTTGCCGTTTGAGTTGAGTTTTTTGAGTTGTTGCCGTTTGAGTTGAGTTTTTTGAGTTGTTGCTGTTTGAGTTTTTAGATTTTTGATTAGCGACGTTTGAGTTTTTAGATTTTTGATTAGCGACGTTCCTGCAACAATGCAGTAACTGGGAGAATTTGGACGAATAGTAAAGAAAGAAAGAAAGTATTTTTTTAACGTTCACGAGGCTAAAAAATAGCTTATGGGACACATTGCTTTTCCATTTGGCTTTTGTATTCGGCCCTTTTCCTGTGAAGTTTTACAATAACCGCTCCCAGCTTCTCGACAAACTCTTCGCTGAATAGATTATCCCAAGAACTAGCTGCCAGAATACCTGCATAATTTTCCCGGCTGTCTTTGAAGGCCTCACATTCTAAAATGAAATGTTTTTCTATTTCCACTTTTCCGGAAGAGCACAAAATACATACTCTTTCCTCCCACATTTCTTTTGGCCTTTTCCAGCGCTCTGTTTCACAATGGAGTTGATGAGAATTAGTCCTTAATTGAGCAATAAGAATTATAGATCTCCAAGAAATATTGGCCCCTATGTACGCCTTTTGCTCATAGTTATGAGTGGGGTTAAACTCTTCAATGTAGTACTTCTTCTTTCTCCCTAGCTCTTTCTCCCAAGTACGTTTGTGGAACTTATCCATAACAAAAGTTTTTATCTCCTTACTATTTGTAGGACACGTGCTCAAGCAAATGCCCCATTTACTAAACCATTTGTTATTTTGCCGCATCCAAGTCTTCTTTCTTTTGCACAATCTGTCACTAAACACAACCTTAGGCCATCTACCCTCTTCCATTTGCTCAATTTTTTTCAAATACATAATGACTTACACCATAGCAATTGCTTCAATAGGAGCAGCCCCTGTTTCACTTAACATGATAGCATAAGGAACTGCACTTTTAATTTTGAATTTGTTTGTAATGAAACGCTTTTGAATTTTCTCAATTTGTTTCCATTGCATCTCGGTTGTGCTGCTGGCCCGCAGTTCACAACCGTAGAGAATCACCGGAATCACTAGAAGCCCAAAAAGAGTTAGAGTGGTTTTCCAGTCCCACAGCTCTGCCTCTCTACACCTGTTTTGAAAAGCATAAAATGCTTTCCAACCCCCTAAAGTTCTTTTCTTTCCACAACCATCCCAACTTAAATTTCTGTTGAAGTCAATTCCGAGGTATTTGTAGTCTGCAACTTTTTCCAGAATGTTGTCTTCAAAGTAGAACTTATGCTGGTTATGCTTTCTTTTGTTAGAGAAAACCACTACTTTTGTTTCACTAATATTGACTTGCATCCCCACCCTTCTACAAAAATACTTAAGAGAACATAAGTGCTCTTACAAACCAAGAGCCAATTTAACAATCAATATTGAGGTTTGGCTCTAGTTCCCTTTGTCCCTAGGCTGCATTTGTTAAGTGTGGATATTTCGCAACAAAATTGTATGCGTTATAGTTACAGTTCAGTGTCTTAAGTTTCTGGTGCAATTTCCATCGTTATTTGGACCTAGGCAAAGGGGTGGTTGAATTGTAAGATTTCTGCACGTTACAGTTAAAATCTACTGTCTTAAGCTGCTGGTTCAATGATTATAGTGATCTGGACCTAGGTGAAGAGACGGTTTGTAAGATTGTTGGTGGTTTAATTTGTCATCAACAGACTACAAAACACAGACTTCCTTCGTGTGGGCATCAGGTCTATGAGGTATCTATTCTGCCGAATTTGCTTGGGACTTGCACCCTACTTCATTCCCTTTTTTGGCATGCTATTCAGGTGGTGCATGTCACGAGAATGAACCTTGGTGGAAGGATTAATACTCTGCCAACCACGCCAGTGAACCAAAACCCGCTGGCATTGATATTACTATTTAAACTGCTTTGATCGTGACATCTGAGCAGCAGGCTTGTTGATCCCTTGTTGATGGTGAAGACTTTGCTGTTTGCTGTCTATAGTATAAAATTTGCTGTCTATAGTATAAAATGGAAGAAATAATATCATTATAGATCAACGATAAGCATAGTGAGGGATAAAAAGAAATCAAGGCACAAAAGGTTAAGATGGATCTATGCTGGTTTATGTTAATACTATAATTTTTATTATTATTATGGTTGGCCTCTTTTTATTTTCAATTTTTACATGATGAATCTCAACTTTTTTATTTATTTTAATTTATTAGTGATATTTTCAATTTTTATATTATGAACTTCAACTTTTTTTTTTTTCATTTTAGTTTATAAGTGATATTTTCAATTTTTACATTATGAAAACTTTTTTTTTTCATTTTAGTTTATTAGTAATACATTATGTTACACATCTCATCCATACTGGGCTGTAGAGTACACCTAGCTTCTCTTAGTGCAACATCATATTTATATACTTTAATGCTGGAATAGGTAAAAAAAAAATATTAAAAAAAATGGCCCTACCAGCAAATTATGGAGCAGGGAAAGATCATACTGATTAAGACAATGCCCCAAAGAACTCTGTTCCAGTTTCAGCAAGTTTTAGTCTATTAAATAGAATTAATGGAAATCCCATAATTGTCAAATTTTTTTTCGAACTCTCGTTTCTTGGGTCAGCAAGAGGTCACATATAACAACCGAGGAATGGTTGTTATTAAAGTCATAGAAAACTACCGGATGCAGAGAATTAAGATTGTCATATTGACATGGAACAAAATCATCAACAAAGGATATTGAAAACTCTCACAGCCATCTCATGATATAATTATCGTGTTACTTTTTTTAATATATTGCTTTTAACCCTGAAGTAAGATAATATAAGATATTTTTATTAATGTCCAAATAAATGACAAAGTAGGTCAATGAGAAATTGTCATATTGATATGGAACAAAATCATCAACAAAAGATATTGAAAGCTTTCACAGTCATCTCACTATATAAATAATGTTATTTTTTATTTTTATATATCACTTTTAACCCTGAAGTAAGATAATATAATATATTTTTATTAATGTCTAATAAATGACAAAAGTAGGTTAATGGGATTAAAAAAGTACATCCATATGGAACAAAATCATCAACAAAAGATATTGAAAGCTTTCACAGTCATCTTACTATATAATTATAATGTTAATTTTTTTTTTATATATCGCTTTTAACCCTGAAGTAAGATAATATAAGATATTTTTATTAATGTCTAATAAATGACAAAAGTAGGTTAATGGGATTAAAAAAGTACATCCAATATAGGAATAAATTGAAGGTGCAAAAGTAACTCCTAGGTCAATACTTTCATGGAGAGATAAAAGACAAAGTGTCTAACTATAAGGCTAAGTTTGCTAAAAGAAGATAGAAAAGAAGGTGCAAGTCCAAGAAAGATGCTAGAAACTGAAAAATCTTGGTGCTGAATAAAAGAGAGGATGTCAAGGTTTGCTGGAGTTGGAAGTGGCTGGGAAGTGGCTGCTAAGGACAAGTGAGGGGACCCCAAACAAGGCTCTTTATCGAAGTCATCAATAATTGTGAAAGGGCCACAACACTAGCGGACGATATCCTCTGAGGTGTGGCTGGGGCTGAGAGGGTCTGGCTGTGTGATCTCGGGGGGAGCGCAAGAGTGAGGAAGCTTGACTCTCCTAACATTCGAAGCCGCGGGGAAGAAACTCCAGATGGAAATTTGGCTGCTTGAGCACATTAACTAGAATATCTATATCCCATAACCAATTTAAAGTGAGCAACAAAGCCTTAATGAACAAGGGCACTGATAATTATCATGTGACAAATTTGATCCTTGCTAGGAATTCATTAGTAGGGCAAGTTCGATTCCTATAGAAACCATCTCCAGCTTAGAATTACAAGTTCTTTGACTAGTCATTGTAGAGTACTGGGTCAATGTAAGTCAACAAAAGAGGATGCACAAGATCACAAAAAAAATCGTGGATCTCTTAAAGCTGCAAGCAATAGTCCCTCCCTATTGCAAAACTGGGCAAAAAAAAATGGAAGAAAAAACTAAAATAACCAATGCTTTGCATTAATTAGAATTGGGCTTGAAGTTTGTCTCAAGTTTAGATGTGTAGACATAGCAGATTAGTGTGAATAGATGCATTGGAAGATGAAGCAAAGACCTTAATTACGATGAAATGGGATGACCAACTATAGGCAAAACTTAGAAGGATAGGTGAGGACGAGGAGGCGAATTGTTTCGAATTGTTGGAGACTTAGCATCATTTCAAAAGAAGACATAGTATGATCCTTAAATGGACGTGGCTTGTTTTATGTGGAGGTCCCTCAATGCTTGGTTCCGACATAGAAAACAACATGTTATATGGGTTTACTCATATGTCTCAATGTTCTCCCAACAAAGTTGTTTTTTCAAGTGTTGAGTCATAGTCATGGTCTCCAACATGTGTGTGTAATGTTTGGCCATCGTTATCTTAGTGTAGTTTATATTTTTGTAAAGAGAGTTCTTGGAATTTAGATCAGTTTTTTCTTCCAATTGAGCGTGGACAATTTGTTTTCATTTGTACCAATGACATTAGAGGTCTATTTTTTGGTATGTTTGTAATGCCTATTTTTGTTTGAAGTTGCTTCGAGAAACACACCCTAATGTCAAGAGTTAGACCACATAACACAAACTTCCTTTCACTTATGTGTTAGGTTTGAAGGGTATTTATTCTGCTAAAATCACATAGTTTTTGCACCCAACCTGTTCCCCTTTTGACAGGCCATCTAGGTGATCACAATTAGAATGGAACCCTAGTGGATGACTTAATGCTCCATCAACCTCACTAGTGAATCAAGTCTCCACTGATGTAATAATTTATTAATCGAATTTGGTAGAACTTTTGTTGGGATAAGTAATGATGGTGTTGGATTTGAGGGAATCACTCGAATAAAATTCCTTATTGTCAAAACAAATTGCCAAATACTAAAGTGGAGAAACTTCCCTATTTAAGAATTATTATAAGAAAATGAGTCCTTAAAACTATGTTTTGAGGGGAAGGAAATGGGGCACTTCTTATTAATAACCTACTAAATTAGGCCATTAAATGAATATATAATTATAAATAAATACATTTGACAATAAAAATGACTTTTAATCTTACCATTCACATTTTTTTTTCTTGCCCAAAGTGAAGTTTATTATTGCGTGGCATAGCTTAGTGTGAGTGTTACTTAGGTGGTAGATTAGCACCATTTAACAATATATTTAATCACGCTACAAGTTAGTTTTTACCTGTGTGTAGCTTGGACTATGTTCTGGCTATGGCACCTTCGTCTTCCAGCAGGTTAGACAACAACAACAGTATGCTCTCCTTTAGCAGTTCTGTACACGGTTAATAAGGGTGTAGGGGCATTTATGGAGGAGAGAGAGATAAAGGGTGCATGCATGCGCTGTTAGAACAATAGGTGTGCTCGTTTCACCATAGACAATATAGCAATATTGTCACCCAACCATAGGCCGAAGCCACCCCCGAGCACCTTAACCTTGACAGAGAGAATAATTCTGGAAGCAAACCCTAGAACCAATAACCAATCAAGGTAGCGTACCTCTCTCCAGAGCTAGCCTACCAGGCAGAAAGTCCAAACCATAACCAAGAGAAAGTCCAAGCCAAAACTGCAAGATTCCAGTCACAGCAGCTGTAGCTGCAACTCCTCTCCAAACTTGCGCACAATTGGTTTTTTGCAGTTGCGAGAGTGGGACCCAAATGAGTTGTAACGCCTTGTATTTATACTGCTCCATCTTAGCTGTCTGGGCTGACTTCTCTTCCCGGGGACTAATAACTCAATATTAATTATTTCATTAAGCCGACTAGTCTTCTAGAGTTATTATCCAAGTCTTTAGGGTTTCTCTTGCTTCCCGAAATATTCTAGTCTCGTCAGGATTACATGTAGAGGTTAATACCTCCCGCAACTACCATAATATCAACACTCCCTCCTAGCTAGGTAGGTATTAAAGGCAATGGTCTTGAGTACAAATAGACCACTTAACCAGTAGCATCATCATAGCCACACAGGTTATGTCATGATCAAATCACGAGCACCATCATCACTATCAGTTTCATCTGATAGCATCGACTTCATCATCTCTCGAAGCCATACTCCATCTGAGTAATCGGGTATGATGCTAAATAAGTCACTCACTCCACAGAGTGATACAAGAATCATTCTTCTCCTCTGGACATATGTCCTAGAAGAATAACTATTCCAACAGATGCTGGAAGCCACGTCATGGGCTACAAGGACTATTCTTCTAATCCGGACATATGTCCTATAAGAATAACTGTCTTGGACCATTTTCCATTGGGAGAATGTCTGTCCATCAACATACTGACTGGTAATCATCTCCAACACTAGTGACAATGCTATCCAATAGATCACAACTGTGTCTATTCATAGTAGTATACAACTACTATCCAGTGGTACACAACCACTCTCAGTAGCACACTGCTACTAACCAGTGACACACAGTCACTACCAATGGATCACATCCACCACAGTAGCATACAACTACTGTCTAGAGACATACAGTCTCCACAACAATCATATCATCTGATATCAACCTGCATAAAACAATATCATGATATAAACTGAGTCATTTGGGCCATTCTTCCACTCACATCTATGAGATCTAGAAGAGCATCTGCCCTTAGAAGGTAAAACATTAGCCATGGGCTCTCTGGACTATTCTTCCCAAGCATAGAAGAATAACTGTCCCTGATTTCTGAGCCTGGACCATTCACCTAACTGGGCCATTCCTTCGACACTAATCATAGTGCAACCTGGAGAGAATGAGTCTGCCCTAGGGAATGCCTATCCCTGATCGCTGAACCCGGACCATTCGCATAACTGGGCCATTTCTCCGACACTAATCATAGTGCAACCTGGAGAGAATGAGTCTGCCATAGGGAATGATTGTCTGGACCATTTCTTATGGAAATGATTGTCCTGTACCAACCTCCAAAGCATACCATTCTTCGAAATTGCTCACAACTGTGAACTTCGAAAGAATGATTGCCCGACGAGGCAGACCATTCTACTTGACCACTACTCCGAGTGACTGCCAGGAAGAATGATTGTCCTAGACCATTCCCCCACACTGGCCACAAGGGGAATCGTTGTCTATGGTACATCAACAATCTGTCGGACCATTTTCATTACGAAAATGACTGTCCGATTTGGACCATCTTCCGAACTAGAAAATGCCTGTCCTTTAGAAATCTCGAACCACTTTTCGAACTGGAAAGGAACTGCCCATCCTGGACCATTTTCCGAACTGGAAAATGACTGTCCATAAATCAATAACATAACAGTGCTCCCTCGCAACCTGGGAGTAATCACTTCCTTTTCCAATAAGGAAGTCGTCTCCATGAGCCCCAACTTGTCTCTTGAGTACGAAACTTTTCATCTTGAACATAGGCTTTATCAAAATATCTGCTATTTGCTCGTCGGTGGAGATTTACTGGAGAACCACTTCTCTCTTCTGGAATTTATCACGGAGGATATAATGCTTAATCTCAATGTGCTTTGGTCTGTCATGGAACATTGGTTTTCTCTGAAAGCTTCACATAGCTCTGATCATTACAATATATCATGGTCGAATTCAACACTTCTGTTTCCTGCTAGCTCATGACATCGTGGCAAAGCTCAAACTGAAACACATCCAAGTAGCACTTCTTCTGTCATCATGAGAGTTTGCCATGGATTAGCAATCCATCATCCCAGACTTCTGAGTAACCATTCTGATACACTATCTCTGTCATAGAAAGTTTTCACCACGCTTCTGCTGTATATGAGATACCCAACATCAAGTTGTTTGAATCCATACAAGGTCTTCTTATATCTCTGGTATAAGCTTCTTTCTCAATTTGCTTTATTGGGAAGAACAGTCTTTTACATGTAAATTCCAATCCATGGATACTGCAGGAGGTATATCTGGTTTACTGGAACGAGTTGTCGTCATAGTCTTCTCCCTCCTGGAAGAACCTCTGAATCTCGCAATGCTTCCATTCATAAGTCTTTTTCACATTTTCTTACATACAATGTTCTTTATCATAACTTCCATTTCTTTTGCTTGATTGCTTCTAGTGGGTTCAAACCAAGTTGGTAGTCTTATGATTCTCGGTATAATAACTGGTTGTTTTGGTTTTTGTATCTTTCTTGGAATCTTCATGTTCTTCCTCATGTTCCTCTTTAGTTTTCGGGTCCATGGAGTCTTCTATAGATTCCATACCCTGAAGATTCCAACTTCTTCCTTTCATCATAGGATCATGGATGTAGATGGACAACCAGGGATACTTAAGGCTTCTTTTCGAAGAAGGCTTCTTCTAGAGTCAAACTAAACACGTGCTGCTTATCATGGTTGCTACTTTCAATGGGAACATGGACAAATACTTCATAATCCTCAATCGATAATATCATTTAGGATTAGCCCCTTCCTAATCCTTGCTTCATGCATGCTCTTCTTTTGGAATTCTTGTTGATTTTTCACAGTGTTTTCTCACCCTGCAATTTATCCCAATCCCGGTTTCAATCACACCTTATCACTCCAAAATGTTTAATGCCCTTTTCCCAATATTAATGAAATTTGCAAACATTAATATGCATTAAATTTCGAA
>SNQJ01S0119985.1:19440-46699 GCA_010110895.2 Picea sitchensis
AGAAAATAGAAACCCTTCTCCTGTTCTTGCTCTCTCTCAATCTCTCAAATTCTCATGGAAAGAATGAATTCGTTTTTGGTCTTTTTCCTCCTTTAGAATCCCTAAGTGACTCTTAGGTTACCCTTTAGATCCAAGGGCTCACATTGCCCAAGATCAACGNTGAGAATTAAATGCTCCATTAAATTCACTTTATTTAATTTCACTCACCCAACTTAAATAAAAACCCACTTGGTGCTTTAAGTTCCTAAGTCACTTTTCACTTTCTAATTTAAAGTTCACTTTACCACTTATAAAGTGACTTTATGAAAAAGACCCACTTTTTAAGTTGTGGACCACATTCCTAGGTAAAAGATTAAAAACCCATAGGAACCACTTGTCCAAGGTACAAATCTTCATTAAAATTCAACAATTCTGTAATCAGCTCCCTCCATCCAAGAGAGTCCACGCTTCTGTCTGCATCCTTATTGCCTTTTGCAAAGTGTCACAAGTCTTTTTCTATTTTCCTCTTGATTGCTGACTTCTTTATGTTTTGACTTCTTTTGGGTCTCTTCAAGTTTGATTCTTATTTCGGCCTATCTGGCAGTTGTTACTTATATAATAGCTTCCACAACAATTGTTACCAAAGATTGTCAACGTACTTCATCTTTTTCATGTGTATTGCTTGACTTGTAGTCATCGTGATAACAATCCTTATCTTGTTATTCTTCCATAGGTATTGTTTCACTTGACCATCTTATTTTCTAAGAAATAGATATACATGATATGTACAGGAACTATGTAAACATGCTATGTACAAGAACTTTGAAGAATATTGTTACCTTGACTTAGAAGAAGAAGTCTGTTTTATCCTGCTTGGCTTTCTTTGAGGGTTCCCTTTCTTCGGCAACTGTTGTTTTGTCTGTTTCCTTCCTTTTCTTTAACTTAGGATAGTGGTTCCTGTAGTGACCATATTTTCGATAGTTGAAGCATTGTATCTTTGAAATATCCTTTTCTTGATTTGGTTTCTTCCTTAAGCCAAACTTCTTCTTATTCCTGAAATTATTGAACTTTGCTGTGAAGGCTTGATCATCGTATTTCTTTTGGGATTTCTCTTTTGCGTTAATCCTTGATTCTTCTTGTGCACAACACGTCCAAAGTTCTTCAAATGTGGGATACTTCTTTCTTGTGTTCATGCTTGCGGCAAATGCATCCCATGTCTTGGGAAGGCCATTGAGTACTATATTTACCAGTTCTTTTTCTGAAATGATTTCTTCAATAGCTTGTAGTTGATCTCTTAACTGAGAGATTTTCACAAAGTATGATGTTATGCTATCATCATCATTCATTTTCATGTCATGGAGCTCATTCTTCAGACTCATTACTTGTCCAATGTTTTTGACCAAGAAGAGATTAGTTAGGGCATCGTACATCTCTTCTTAGATGAGTCAAGATGAGAGATGTAGGGTATCAAGTGGTCTTTTACAGAGTCCATTATAATACTCATAGCATTGATGTCATTGTCCTTGAACTTCTCCATAACTGCAACGTTCTGAGGTTCCTTCTCTTTTCTCGCTTCAAATTGTGGTTCCATGGTCTTGCCTTTCACGAGATCCAATTCTTTATTCTTGGCAAGGATGAGGTCAATCCTTGTCTTCCATGCTCTAAAGTTAGAAGCCCCTTCTAACTTGTTTTCTGACTTCATAGAGTAAGTCATTACTGTTTGACTTGGTCAACCTTTGACTTTGACCAAAAACTCAAACTTCAACTCTTGGCTTGCTGGGAGTACCAAGAGGTGTGCTAGGCTAGGGTGCCTTAACAAAAATTAGGTCAATCTCTTCACTTAGGGTGCCTTAACAAAAATTAGGTCAATCTCTTCACTTAGGGTGCCTTAACAAAAATTAGGTCAATCTCTTCACTTAGGGTGCCTTAACAAGAGGGTTAGGGTTTTGTTGCTGCAACAAAACTTTCACTGCAATTGCAACTGCAACTGAGCAAATCCTCCCAATCTATCTTCCAGCGGTTAGACTGTTCGAAGATAGTGTGGGCCCATAACCTGTTAGAATAATAGGTGTGCTCGTTTCACCATAGACAATATAGCAATATTGTCACCCAACCATAAGCCGAAGCCACCCCCAAGCACCTTAACTTTGACAGAGAGAATAATTCCGGAAGCAAACCCTAGAACCAATAGCCAATCAAGGTAGTGTACCTCTCTCCAGAGCTAGCGTACCAGGCAGAATGTCCAAACCATAACCAAGAGAAAGTTCAAGTCAAAACCGCAAGATTCCAGTTGCAGCAGCTGCAGCTGCAACTCCTCTCCAAACTTGCGCACAACTGGTTTTCTGCAGTGGCGAGAGAGTGAGACCCAAATGAGCTCTAGCGCCCTGTATTTATACTATTCCATCTTAGCTGTCTAGGCTGACTTCTCTTCCTGGGGACTAATAACTCAATATTAATTATTTCATTAAGCCGACTAGTCTTCTAGAGTTATTATCCAAGTCTTTAAGGTTTCTCTTGCTTCCCGGAATATTCTAGTCTCGTTAGGATTACATGTAGAGGTTAATACCTCCTGCAGCTACCATAATATCAACATGTACCACCCTCACTTCAGTTCCAGTTTAGATGCTTTTCCATAGTTAGCAGTTCAGTTCTATTTCTGAGTTTTGCTTTGGTTAGTAACTTAATAGTAGTTGCATGCATAGTTAGTTAGAAGGTGCAGTTCCCTAGTTAGAGTAGGTGCTTGTGCATGTGGATTCTCAGTCTTAGTTATGGTTTAGATCTCTAGGAGGATGCATGGTTGCATGTCTCAGTTCAACTCTAGTAGAGGTGCACTTCACTTGGCTCATTTATCCATGCAAGGAAGGTGCATTAAGGTTAGGGCTTGATATTTTTAGTTGGCACGCTTTTGTGTATGTGTCCATATTCATTCTAACTTCTCTTCTTTTGAGACAATAAAGGAGAAGCATGGCACACCACTATGGTGGTTCAAGAGTTTGAGTATATTGTTTCTCAACTTTAATATAAAAACAGATTTAATATAAAAATCAGTGATGAAGTTTTTGAGGTATATAATTTTAGTTTACTGTTTTTCAGATTTAATATAAAAACTTTGATGTTATTTTGAGAGTTCAGATTTATGTGTTTGCTGTTCATATCATCAGCTGTATGTATTTGTAGGTAAACATACTCTAATGTTGAGTGGCAATAGCTTGATTGGTGGGGAGGTAGGTGTTTCACTCTCCCCACCCAGGTTCAAATCCTTGATGAGACATGTGGGAGCTAATTGTTGGACTCTTCATGAGCTAATAGTTGGTGACACAATTGTTGAACTATTCATGAGCTATATGTCGAAAAATTTGGGCTTCGTGTGAGTATTTATGACACGGCCTTGTGCCTTGAAGAATCCAATTACCCTAGGTACCATCCTTGAAATGAGGGGAAGTGCCTAGGAGGTTTCCTCGAGATCTATATTGAGTCGAAAAAAGGTTAACACACTCTAAAGCTATTATTTTAATCGGTGTTTTCAGTTATCTAGAATTTTAGGGTAAATTCTTTTGCGTAGAATCTACTTATCATGGTTTGATTTTTGACATGGTATTAGAGAGTCTTTGTTGAAACCTTCCAAGAATCCATGTATGGATAGTAGGGCTTCTACATGGGATAGGGAGT
Organism: Picea sitchensis; assembly: GCA_010110895.2. Taxonomy (NCBI): domain Eukaryota; kingdom Viridiplantae; phylum Streptophyta; class Pinopsida; order Pinales; family Pinaceae; genus Picea; species Picea sitchensis. The sequence continues at coordinate 23,089 of SNQJ01S0119985.1, forward strand.
TGTTGGAATGTTCTAGGGGTGGGATTCTTGAGATTTGTGCTTGAGAAATGTTGAAATTTGGTAGCTTGGAGGTACTTCTACATTGGCAGTGCTCAACATGCGGAAGTGACCAAGCAAATTTTCTCCTAGTGACTTTATAATTATAAAGTGACTTTTGAAAGTGATTTTATAAAATTGAGTCTTTTAATTTTGAAATGTAAAAGTGACTTTATGATGTTATGGGTCACTTTATTAACTTAAGTGACCTCAACGAATGATTAAGTCGTGACCGTTGATCTCAAGGGTAAGTGAAGAGTCACTTAAGGGAGATCAAGGGTTAGAGGAGTTACAATTTGAAATTGCTTAAAGACAGCTCATTAGGAGAAGGAGGGCGAACTTTTGAGGAGAGTTTGAGGGAAGGTGAAGGGGCACGAATCCCAAGGAAGAGTGTTGGCTTCTGGAAGAGCTACAACAATGAGGGTTTGGCACGCATCCCAAGGAGTGGGATTGGCATGATTCCCAAGAAAAATTGCAGCCATCAATACAGTCCGTACAACAGCAAAAGAGGAGGCCGTACAACTGTGTACGCTGGCCGTACAACAAAGGGAGGGCACATAAATCGATGCTGTAAGTTTACAACATGTTGGCACGGATTTCTATGCAGTTTTGTTGAGTTTTTCTTTCTGTTTCGTACAGTTTCCTTTTGGCATGATTTTCTATGCAAATGGTGACTATGTGTGAAGAATTGTTGGCTGTCCTGGGCCGTACAGGCCGTACAGTCATGGCTGTCCTTCCTAGATACAGTCTGGGACTGTTTGTATAGTGCAAAATATTGCTAAAAGAAGTGAATGTCTGTGTTTTAATGCTGATGCAGTTTGCTGATGTAATAGTTCTGAATTTCCTTGAGCTGAATAAAACATTCTTTCTCCTCAAATCTGTCATATTTTCTGTGTAATTTCTTCAAGTGGTTATGCACAGATTTTTGTGCCAAATGAGGGTTACAACCTGCTGATATATGAGTTATTTCCGCTGCTATTTTATTTCAGAACTTGGTTAATAGTATTTCAGCTCATAAACAACAGTGGTATGGCTGTTAGATATTTATAGGAGGCTGAAATCTAATTTATTTTAAGTGTATGCTGACATAAGATGTATTTCAACATGGTATCAGAGCTAGGGCTCTGAAGTTCAGTGGGCAGCATTTGGCACTTGGGACAACAAGTGATTTGCTGGTGTATTTGCTTGAAGAAGGCAGAAAAAGTTCTTTGTCAGGTGGACAAAGATGACTTCTAGCATTAGGTTTGAAGATAGATTGGAGGGGGTCTCCAACTACCTGCAGTGGAAAGTTAGAATCAACAGTGTTCTCAAGGAGAACAAATTGTGGTCGTTTGCGAACACCATTGTGCCTGTACCTGCTTCAGATCCCATAACTCTTGATGTTCATGAGGTGAGGGAAGCCAAGACTCGGAGAATCATCTTGGACGGGGTCAGAGACCACCTTATTCCACATTTGGCTGAGAAGAAGACAACCAATGAAATGTGGGTTGCACTGAAAGGCTTGTATGAGGCTAAGAACGAGAACCGGAAAATGGTTCTCTAGGACAAGCTCCATGGAGCTAGGATTGTCAAAGGAGAGAGTGTGGCCACCTACCTCACTCGGGTTGCACAGGTGAAGGACGATTTGACAACTGTTGGAGAAGTAATTCCTGACTCAGAGTTGGTGCGGATAGCCCTAAAAGGCTTCACCAAGGAGTGGGAGGTTTTCGTCAAGTGTGTGGTGGGGAGAGAGAAGCTCCTTGATTAGAGCAGATTGTGGGATGATTTTACGCAGTAGGAGATTCGGGAGGGGTCTCAGGAAAAGGCATTGGATGGTGCAGACGACAAGAACGTTGCTCTTATGGCAAAGGGCAATGAGAAGAAGGACACGAGCAAGGTGAAATGCTTTGCATGTCACAAGACTGGCCACTACGTTAGTCAGTGTCTGAACAAGAAGGAGAAGAAGTCGGAACCAGAGGTGTCAACATCGACAAAGATTGCAAAGTTTGTTGAGAGACATGAGAGGGAGTTTTCTCTCATGAATGGTCCCTTGGGCAGTGGTTGCCTAGTGATCGAGGACATTGAAATGTGGTTCGTGGACAGTGGAGCTTCTTGGCATATGACAGGGATGAGGTTAGTGTTCTTGAGTCTTTCAGAAACAGAGTCAGACTATTGTGTGGGTGTTGGTACCGGCCCGCAACTTGCAGTGAAGGGGGTTGGAAGTGTTAGATTCCAGCTAGAGTCAGGAGGATTTTTGGAGGTTGTCGGAGTATTGTATGTTCCAGAGATGATGGTTAACTTACTCTCAGTGTCAGCTCTGGAGGTTGATAGATTTGGAGTGGCATTCTACTGTGGTCAGGTATTTCTATATTCAGAGGGAGCTACTCCAGACACAACAGTGATGCTTGGTGTCGGGTATGAGAGGTTGTACAGGTTGTTGGGTTGACCTGTGTTGGGGTCCAGTGGATTTCTGGACTCAGATTCTGTGTTGGAGAGTGGGCAGGTTGCACGGGAGAGAGAGTTGATACCGGGGACTCAGTCCTCTTTCGAGACTCTCAAAAGACTTAGAGACATAAGTCGACACAGATGGATGCTCATGAGAGTGTGCAGTCTCCTGGGAGCTTGTCTTCAGTTCGTGGTACAACAGAGGTAGCAACACAGGCTTCCAGTGCAGTGGGAGTAGTGGCTTCATGTTTAGAGGGGGCAGAGACTTTTAGTACAGAGGGAGTAGCTATTGCAGCTGATGAGATGGAGACAGATTCTGGTGGTAATACTAGAAGTACCTCTCTCGCTAAGAGGGAGTGTTGAAATTTGGTAGCTTGGAGGTACTTCTGCATTGGCAACGCTCAACATGCGGAAGTGACCAAGCAAATTTTCTCCTAGTGACTTTATAAAGTGATTTTATAAAATTGAGTCTTTTAATTTCGAAATGTAAAAGTGACTTTATGATGTTATGGGTCACTTTATTAACTTAAGTGACCTCAACGAATGATTAAGTCGTGACCGTTGATCTCAAAGGTAAGTGAAGAGTCACTTAAGGGAGATCAAGGGTTATAGGAGTTACAATTCGAAATTGCTTAAAGGCAGCTCATTAGGAGGAGGGTGCACTTTTGACGAGAGCTCGAGGGAAGGTGAAGGGGCACGAATCCCAAGGAAGAGTGTTGGCTTGAGGAAGAGCTACAACAAGGAGGGTTTGGCACGCATACAAAGGAGTGGGATTGGCATGCTTCCCAAGAAGCATTGCATCCATTAATACAGCCCGTACAACAGTAGAAGAGGAGGCCGTACAGCTGTGTAAGCTGGCCGTACAACAAAGGGAGGGCACAGAAAACGATGTTGTAAGTTTACAACATGTTGGCATGGATTTCTATGCAATTTTGCTGAGTTTTTCTTTTTGTTTCGTACAGTTTCCTTTTGGCATGATTTTTTATGCAAATGGTGACTGTGTGTGAAGAATTGTTGGCTGTCCTGGGCCGTACAATCATGGCTGTCCTTTCTAGATACAGTCTGGGACTGTTTGTATACTGCAGAATATTGCTAAAAGAAGTGAATGTCTATGTTTTAATGCTAATGCAGTTTGCTGATGTAATAGTTCTGAATTTCCTTGAGCTGAATAAAACATTCTTTCTCCTCAAATCTGTCATATTTTCTGTGTAATTTCTTCAAGTGGTTATGCACAGATTTTTGTGCCAAATGAGGGTTACAGCCTGCTGATATATGAGTTATTTCCGCTGCTATTTTATTTCAGAACTTGGTTAATAGTATTTCAGCTCATAAACAACAGTGGTATGGCTGTTAGATATTTATAGGAGGTTGAAATCTAATTTATTCTAGGTGTATGCTGAAATAAGATGTATTTCAACAAGAAAAGCACTCTGGACTTGTGATAGGTTGTCTTTACGTTGCTGATTTGTCTTGTCTAGCAGTTTGTTCCAAGAGTAGCAGTATGACTACATTCAATCTTAGATACTTTGAAAAATTGGAAAAGTCCCTTCAAATTCATTCTGTGGAAGTGTCGAGTACAAACACTGTTGGAGGAGCATGATCTTTGGGATTTCGTGGGGACCAAGGTTGTAGAGCTTACTGATCTCATGCAGTCGGCAGAATATAAAAAGAAGACGGCGAAGACAAAGTGAGTCATCCTCGATTCCATGAAGGATTAGTTGATCCCTCACATCCCCAGGAAGATCATGGGTAAGGAGATGTTTGATGCTCTAGTCACTCTATATTAGAATGAGAACAACGATTGAAAGATGCTTCTAAAGAATAATCTTAGAGCCACACGGATGAGCAAGACAGAGACCATAGCCACTTACGTGATGAAGATCACTGAAGTTTGTGATCAGCTTGCAATAGTTGGAGAAGAGGTTAAGAGTGAAGAGTTAGCACCCATAGCCTTGAATGGGTTTTCATTTTCTTGGTAGCCTTTTGTTTGGGGTGTCTGTGCACAATATAAACTTCCCACCTTTGAGATGCTATGGGATGATTTCATCCAGGAGGGATGAGACTAGAGAGTGTTGTGGGTATATAGGAGGAAGAATAAAATCTAGTTGTCATCAACAAGATGAAGAAGGGTAGTAAGAAAGGAGGACCTGGGAAGGGTTAGAAAGGAAAGAAAGAGGATTTAGGTTCCTCTAATCAGGATAAGAAGGACTTAAGCCACATCAAATGTTTCAAGTATCAGAAGTTTTGCCACTATGCTTCTTAGTGTCCCGAGAAGAAGGGGAAGGGCAAGCAACAATAGTAGAAGCAATTTGCTGGGAATGCAGAAGCATCTGTTGGAGTGGATGAGCTTCCATCCAAGCTTGAGGCACACTTCTCCATGGTCTCATGCCTTTCATCCAACACCGTGTCTGGTGTTGGATGGTATGTGGATAATGGAGCATCCAAACATATGATCTCCAACAAAAAGGCCTTCAACAAACTTCAAGAGTAAGAGGAGGCATACAAGTGGAGCTTGGTAACGATGCCACATATCCAGTAGGAGTTGGATCTATCTCATTCCAAATGCCATCAAGTGATATCCTTAAGCGCAACGGTGTTTTATATGTACTTGGTTTTACCAAGAATCTCCTTTTAGTTTCAATGACGATAGACCTAAGATGTATTGTTGAGTTTGATGACCAACAAGTCTTCATTTAGAAGAGATACTTGAATCTTGGTTGGATTTTGGCTAGATTTATTCAAGAGGTTGGTATGTGTAGGTTGTAGGGAGATCCTATGAGAGCCCTAGTGCATGACGATGACAATTTGTGCGAGCATTGGCACTAGAGGCTAGGTCACTTGCACTATGGAATGTTGTCGAGCTTGAAGGACATGGAGTAGGGATTGTCGGATTTCAAGGTCGAGAAGAAGGGAGTGTGCAAGGGCTGTGCACTTGATAAGCATGCCAAGGCGACATTTCCTAGTAGTGAGCATAGGTGAAGTGAGATTCTAGACCTAATCCACTAAGATGTATGTGGATCCATGACTTCAATGTTTATATCGGGTAACATTTATTATGTTTCATTTATTGATGATTCCTCTAGGAAGTCTTGGATTTACTTCATGAAGACCAAGGATGAGGCTTCGAGAAATTTCAAGAGTTTAAAGCTTTCGTGGAAAAATGGACAAGAAACAATATTAAAGTGTTGAGATGTGAAAATGCAGGGGAGTATACCTTTGAAGGAGTTTCACACATTTTGTAGGAAAGCAAGAATTAAGAGGGCGCTGACAGTGGCCTAAAACCCTTAGCATAATGGGGTTGCAGGGAGGAAGAATAGGTCCATCATAGAGACAACTAAAGCTGTCATTCATGATATAGATCTGCCCATGTGTCTTTGGGCAGAAGCATGTCTTACAACTGTCTATATTCTGAATAGGTGTCCTCACAAAGTTTTGAGGACACGATCCTGGAGGATTCATTCACAAGTTAGAAGCATTGGATAACACACTTTTGTGTTTTTAGTTGTCTTGTCTATATTCAAATTTCATATTCTTGATGAGAAAAGGACTAAGTTGGACACTGCTAGTCTGAAGGGTATTTTGTGGGTTTACAATAAGATCTCTACAACTTACAGAGTCTACATTCCCTCTTAGTGGAAGATAGTTGTGAATAAAGATGTCAATTTTGAGGAGGATGCATGGTCCTCCAAGTTGCAGGAACCTCCAATAGAGATCGAGGATGTAGAGGAGCTTGTTGTCCCAAAGGTTGATCCTAGATTCTAGAGAACTTAGATTTAGATCAACAAGTTTCCGGAGGTGCGGGGGATGTCTCTTTACCCTCCAGTTCAACTAGAAAGTCTAGGTGCTTTACCTAGACATTACAGGATACACAGGAGCAAGTTGGAGCTCCTAAGACTTCATTTCAAGATAGGAGCAAGTTGAAGCTCCTAAGACTTTATTGCGGGTAAGTCATCCTCCTAAGAAGTTTCCGAATTATTGCGCACTGATGTCTTCCATCATTGATGTAGAGCCTTCTAGTTTTGAGGAGATAGTAGGTCGGTAGATTTGGTAGGATGCCATGGAGTACAATGGTTATTGGAGATTGTGCCTAGACCAAGGGAAGTCAATGATTAACTCTAGGTGGCCGTACAAGGCTAAGCATGTACTAGATGGTAGCATAGAGAAGTTCAAAGCTCAATTTGTGGCTGGAGGTTTTTCCCAGAAAAAGGGAGTTGACTATGATGAGACTTTTGCTCTTGTTGCTAGGTATACCTCTATCATATTCATTATGTCTCTAACATCAACCTTTGTTGGCATTTATATCAAATGGATGTAAAGACATTGTTTCTTAATAGTTTGTTTGAGGAGAAGGTGTACATAAATGGATTAAGAGGCTTTAAGGTGCATGGGCTTGGGACACATGATTACAAGTTGAAGAAATCCCTTTAGGGGCTGAAGTAGGCACATGCATGGTAGTCCAGGATCGATGAGTATTTTTTAGGTTTGGGTTCTTCTAAAACAGATGCAGATTCCAATCTTTACTATTTGTTTGATGATTCTAATCTGCTTTTTGTAGTCATGTCTATAGACGATCTTATACTTAAAGGAAGTTCAGAGAAACTCATAGCATGGTGCAAGGCAGAGTTGGCAAGAGAATTTGATATGAAGGACATTGGCTTGATGCACTATTTCTTGGGTCTAGAGGTGTGGTAGAGTCCAGGCAAGGTCTTCCTTGGATAGGGTAAGTACGCTGTTGAGATTCTAAAGATATTTTAGATGATGGATTGTAAGCCCATGGCTACTCCTATGGTAGCAAATTTTAAGTCATTTGCTGATTTAGGTTCAGATTTGATAGATCCATCAGTGTATAGGCAGTTGATAGGTTCCTCATGTATCTGGTAAATACCAGACCTGATATTTGTTTTGCAGTCAACACCTTGAGCCAGTATATGGTGGAGCCCAGGCAGGTTCTGAAAATCCCTGATCCAGCTGATCTGGATATTTATTGCTGAACTACGGTTTTGTCACTGAAGTCTGATACTCTGGGGGTTTCTGGATGCGTTTGAGTTAATGTGTGAACATGCTTGGTGATTTTCGCATGTGTGTTTCATTCGTTAAGTGTTTTAGCAGTATAAAGATAATGCATGTGAAAGAAAGGACAACAAAACTCACCAATATATATTGTTGACACAAAGTTTATTTTTTTACCCTTTTAACCTGAAACTTCGCCTTTTTCTAGTCTTGGAGCTGCCTTTGGTCCTAAAAAAGAGTCAAAAGTTTTTCGATTTTTTTTCGGGTTTCGGGATTCTTCTTTTCATGAGGTATGATCTTTAGTTAGCAACTCCAGAGTCCCGGTGCCGAAATCCCGAAAAGGCTTTATATTAAAGTAATAAAAGAGAAAAAAGAAAAAGTGGGTGCTATAAGTCCCGACGCGCGTTTCACAAAGTATCCTTTAGTCGTGATTAATTAAACTCTTAAACACGATCAACGATTCATTAATCTTTTGCGATTTGGGTTTTCCTGTGTCAAAGTGCTTTCAAAATGTCGACCCTCGAGCCCCCGATCCCCGAATTTTCGAAAACAAGCAATTAATCACTAACCTCAATTAATTAAAGCATTAATACGAGTGATTAACACCTAAATTAATCCCATCGCGATTTCGCGATTTGAGGTTTGCTTATGACATACCTCTTGGGTACAGGATCCCCGAAATTCCGAAATGCGAAATCGCGAATTTTTAACAAAGTTTAAAACAAAATTAAGTTAGTTTAAAACAGGATTAATAATGACTAAACTACTTTTCGCGTTTCGCATTTCGGGATTTGTTGAAAGCAATCCTTTCAAAACTCCAGTTTGAAATCGCCGATACACGATAGTATTAATAACGGACAAATGGAGATATTTTTGATATGAAGGCGTATCTTCCTCATTAAAACATTAATTCCTTATTGCCTGTAACAATACGCTCATCGTAAGACAAGATAAAGGTTAATAAACGTTCAATAGTTCGAATTTCATTCTTGTTTTTACAAGCAGGAGTGAGTTGCATTTATCCAGGCTTATATATTTTTCCTCTGCAAACAGGTTTTCAGTCTAAACGCGAACATTATGGCACCTAGAAAGGCACCTAAGAAATGTGAAGAAGCAGCTGAAAGCTCGAGCCCAGAAGGAGATGTCGTGTTTGATACTACACCGCATGCCATTGATTCCATCAAATCATGGAGGCAAATTTTCGAAACCTTGGACTACGAAATCAAGAATTTTCTCGATGATTCTGAAAACAAACTCTGGGACATAGCAGAGTCCGAACTTCACAAAGTAGCCACGCGCCCACGACTCATGACATACAACGATATGATCAGTTGGGCTTTAGAGAGGACAGACGTGCAGGCGAGAAGCATTTTGGATAGCCAAGGGGTCGTCATCGGCTCTTTTAAACTGGAGCATATACAAGTAATGTACAAACTGTCTCCCAATTCTAAGTACATTTATAATAAAGAGTTTGTAAGTGAATTTCAAAGGAAAGAATGCACAGAGGCAGATCAAACATACCCCGGCATAATTAAAGACTGGTGGAGACACCCAGCAAAATTTAGGGCCGATACCCATAACGTTTATGCCACAGCCTCATTGAATGAGTACATGGTCTATGTGGCCATGATGCTATGTAGACTTTTCGGGAAGAAAAGTCCTACCCATTTCCTTGCAGAGTGGGTACCCCTTTTACATGAAGCAGCCGAAGGCTATAGCTTCAATTGGAACAAAATTCTATCAGATAACCTAGCTAAGGAGGTTATGGAGTATCAAACCACGAGATCCAGTGGTCGACCAGTAGCCTTTTACATGTCGACATATATCATGGATGCTATATGTTTCACGACTCCTTTCCCTTTGATGAATTGGAGTTGGAACCCAACTTGCACTGAACCTATTCATGAATATCATTCTAAGCTGTGGGAAGTAAATGCTAAGGATTCTTTTTATGAAGTTTGTCATTTCGTGGTGATACCGGTGCATCAGATGTTGTATGGCTGTGCACCCCCCCGTATTTCAGAGTCGGTCATAGGAAACCTCAAGGCGGTTGCCGATTGGTTTATTGAGGAGAATTTCTCATATATCAGGGTTTTCGGATGTTCTATCCCTCCTCACGCACTTCCGAAATTTCTCCCTGACAGACTGGTGTGCAGGGAGGTAGCTCATCAGATAATAACAGGCGGTATTGGGATATAATTGAAGACAACTCAAAAGAAGTTTTGTCCAGTCTTTCCCGTACAGATTGGAAGGATTTCGCTACTCATCCTGGGTCATTCCAAGGTTGAAGCTGCAACTCTAGAGGAGGTCAAGTTGGTGGATCTCGAACACAGGAAACACGACCCTTATCAAACAGTGGGAAGCCACATGGCTCACTGTGGCATGAAAGCGTTTGAACATGAGGAATCCCCTTGCAATGACATTTTCAAAGGGGTCAAAACCTATGAGGAGGTGTTAGACAGGGTACAAACATTACCATCCGACTTGCAAACCAGTCTTCTAACCTTCCAAAGACACAGACGAAGTGGTTTGCCCAAGGTATTGCAAGGCGAAGCAACAACACCTCCTCCAGAACAAGAAAACATTCCCCCAGGCTTCGGACAGAAAGCGCAGGATAAAGCAGACATCGAGGAAAATCCACAGGGGGCCGCAGGATCTTCACAAAACAAAGAAGTCCAATAGACAGAGAATCGAGGAGCAGAAACAGAAAGAAGGTCTGGGACACCTCCCGAGTCCAGTCAATCAACCCCCCCTTCATCATCTACTATTCATGTTGATACCCCCAAGACAACAGGGGAAATAAAATCCACAGAGTTGGGTAATCCCATCACTTCCTTGACCCCTTTACAGTCTACTTTTGGGCTCCCTCAGATAGGAGTCATATATGCTAGTGACCTCGACCCTATCTCCAGAGAAGAAATACCTCCCTTTGATTACTTCTTCAGTAAAAAGAGGAAGGCTGTATTAAAGCAGGAGATGTATATGAGAGAAGGTGGTATGGTAAAGAAACACAGGGTGCTGGTAGATGGGCAAAACTTGGAAGAGGGAGATTTCGCTACAGAGGTAGCGAGCTCCATGGGAGCTCTGGCAACAACAAATCTATTCACCGTTGACACTATGAGAACAAGGTTGAAACAGTGTAACCACAGGATAATCCAGTTGCAAAACCAACTAAAAGATACTGAGAAAAATATCAAAGAAGAAATAAATAAAGGTCTAGAGCAGGCCAGAGCTATCGACAAGAAAGAAATTCAATCGCTTAAGTCAATTCTAGACGAGATGAACAAGAAGATGCAGATTAGCCAAATACAGGTTATTCGGCAAGAAGAATCGGTAAGACAACTACAGGCTAAAGTGAATTCAATGAAAGGCTAGGTTATAGATTTGAAAGTTTTTCAGGACCAGTCACTGGAAATACATACGAAGATAGAAGCCGAGCAACAAAGAGTAATCTCCCAATTAGAGATTATTCAGAATTATTTTCAAGAAGTAAGCAATGCTCTTGATAATATTATTTTTAAAGAAAAAGAAGCTAAAGCAGCAAGGGCTACTTTCCAAAAGGCAGTTGTATGTTCAGAAAATGAAGAAGTATCGAAAATTCCAAAGCTTTCTGTCACAGAGCAGATCAGAGGCAATATCATGCTCAAAGTGTGGGAAACCAACATAGCAGAAAACAAAAAAATAGCCAAAGAAATCAAAGACGATTGCGAAGAAATCTTTGATTTGTTGGACAAGGGATCATTAGGTATTGGAAGAGACAATTGCACTGGGCAATTAGGATAGATAAACATTGTAAGACACCAGTTGAATTTCAAAGAGGGTTTGAACGAAATTCAGATGGAAATTTCACAGTTAAAGGAAATGGATGTTACCCTAATAGACAGGTGGCTGGTGAAGCCAAACTTAAAATTTCAATCAATTAAGTTTGTTGGTAAGGGGATTGAAGATCGGCTTCCAAAAATTCAGAGAAAATTTTATCTATTTGAAGCAAAGGATCTTCCAGAGCCTCCCAGAAATTTTGTACACTTTCTTGAAAAATGTATTGAATGTATTGGGTTGAAAGAAGGAGACACTTCAATAAAACAATGAAGTATCATTTTGAAAACTTATATTATACAACGATAGGAGAATAAAAGATAATCATACAAACGGTTGAGGTTTGCATTTTTGTAACTGTTTGCCCCTAGGAGTTAGGAAATCACCAACCATCAATGTATGGGTGATCTGGTATAAGTATAATTTCAGGAGACTGAAAAAAGGGGGGCTTTTTTTGGGCGCATTGTAAAGAAGAATTTGAAGATATTTTTGAATTAATACAAATACAGATTGAAGATTCCAGATCTGGTCAAGTTTGAGTTATGTGCTTCTTTGTTGTTTCATATTTATCATACATCTCTTTGATGAATGCTTAACTACAATTTAGTTCGACCTATACTGTGGTGATTAATTATTCTTGCAATTTAATTGTTTACAACTTTTCCTCTGTATCGGCTATCAGTGGATACAAGACATGTAAATGCTTCAGATTTCAATATCATATGCTTCATTAAGAGATTTTTCTAACTATTTTCTTCTTCTGTCACAAAGTGAGATTCCTCTTTAATTGATGCCTCACCTTGTTCGGCAGCTTTATGTTTTCTTTTCGTTTCATGCATATTCCCTTTTCAAAAGTTAACTCAGATACCAGAAACAACCTTTAGTTTCGTCATACTATTAGTTCAAAGTTTTGGAGTTCTTCTTATATGTTTTGAAGTAGACATAGCGAACCCTTAAAAGAAAACACAAGAATTTATCCTTTCAGTCTTTATCCCTCATGACTGTTCCAGTTACAAGACAGCCCAATATCGAGCCTGGATTATCAGATCAAACGAGCATTGCCTTAAATTTATTTAACACCATCTTACAGACAACAAATAACCGGATTGAGTTAGAACGTTCATGGGCTGTAATTGAAAGAGATATTAGTGTCCAGGAAAACTGGGAAGCTAGATAGAGACAGTTAAGGAACCAGCCATAGCCCTTTTTGTATAATTGATTTTCCTATCCTTAGCTTTCTCTATCTTTTCGGATGCCTTGACGGTATACTTTAGAGCCTTAAAGTATAAACTTAGGAACACCATATATAATGAGGAAAAAGCAACAAATACAATAATAAGCTGGAAGGAGATATACTAATCATTAGTTAGATCTCATGGATCGTCACTTGAATACAAATCAACTAACAAGAAATACCCGTGATCAAAAGAATGAAAGCTGATCTGTGCATGCACGGATAGATCGACAAAAAACAGTCCAGAAGCTCACGGTAACTGCTGTAAAATCTGGAAAACTCGCCCTGATGGCGATACCCTTCGGAATGGACTGGAAACTGTCTCAAAAGAAGCGTCCTGGCCTCTAGGCTAATCCTAGTGATTGTCAGATTGAAGATCCGATCTCTGAAGCTCTGGATGTCACCCCCTGGGGGTTTGCTCACCTCCCCGGTTGTGCGAATGTGCCCTAGTGATCCCACAGGTAGAATCTGACGATGTATGACTTGGAATGATCGTCCTGACCTCCTCTGTAATGGGTCGGAAGGGTTTCCTCGGATCTGCTACGGAATACCCCCTGGAACCCCAAATGTACTTCCTCAAGAGCTGTGCCCTAAATGACTGTTTTCTGCTTTCCAGAAGATTCCACCGTCGAAAACTGACAACAGGTGGCTCAATAGGTGCGCCCTGGCTAGCTCTCTAATGGGTCGGAAGGAATTGACCAAACACTGAACTGTCTCAAGCGGCCGCACAAACCGTCTCTCTAACCCTTGCGCCCTCACTGGCTGAGCTGCACAATCATTGAACTGGATACTTATAATGCATGGTGAAATACCTGGATGGTATCTCTGATAGGCTAGGGTGTGTCTCTCAACACTGAAATCGATCAATGGTGGTGGTTTCCTTAAGAAATCCACAAAACAACAAGGGGGTCGATTTCCTCCTCCTCTGCAAATATCTCAACATCAAATCCTAACATAATTCTGAATTAGGTTGCTTTACCCTTTCTTTATAGCTTCCCGAAACCCTAATTCATTGTTGACCTTTTCCCTTCAAGTGACTTTTACTTTATTTTGTTATTCCTTGATTAAATCATTTAATTAATTAATTAATTAACCATTTTACCTCTAAAAAGTGATTTATCCATCCTTATGGCTTCTCCGACAATTGAAAGTCACTTCTCATCATCTTATCCTGTAATGGTCTTCCTCCCGATTCTGCTGAACTATTACACTAAGAGGTTTCTCCATGTAATATGCCCATTATGACCTTCTTAGTGAATTTAATTAAGATATGACCCATAGTAACTCAAAATTACAAAAATCGTCGGAATGCAACGGAACCAAAGCCAAGCTATGCGGAATGGATCCTGATGATGAACGATGTAAGTCGGGCCCAATAAAACCCTTCAATATCTCTCGAACTCTCTGTCACCCCTATCTGGCTACTTGGGTAGGCATAACACTCTGAAATGTTGTAATGTTATAATATCCCAAAATGGGGACATTACAGGTTCATTGGGTGGCTACAAAACATTTGCTTAGATACTTGAAGGGCATGATGCATTTTGTTTGAGCTATGATGGTGATGGAGAGTTAGTGTTGAATGGGTTTACAGATTATGATTCCACTGGTAGTGCTAGTGACAGGAGGAGCACTTCAGGGTGTTGCTTCAGTTTGGGTTCAGGTATGGTTTGCCAGTTTAGTAGGAAGCAAGCTTTAGGGGCACTTAACTTAGTAGAGACAGAGTACATGGCAACCAATGTTGCTAGCTGTGAAGCCATTTGGCTTTGCAAATTATTAATAGAGTCGACAAATAGATTTTTAACACTACTGTGATTCATTGTGACAATCAAAGTTGTATCTAACTCTTTGCGATTCTAGTGTTCCATGATCGGTCCAAGTATATTGAGATCAGGCACCACTTCATTAAAGATAGGGTCTAAAAGGGAGCGATGGTTCTTCTGTACATTCCTATAGATTGATAGGTTGCAGATATCTTGACCAAGCCCTTGGCAAAGGGGAAGTTCAATATGTCCAGGGAGAGCATTGGAGTGGTGAACACTTTCCTTACTAAGAGGGAGTGTTAGTTTTTACCTTTGTGTAGCTCAGACTGTGTTTTGGCTATCACACCTTCCTCTTCCAGCAAAGCAAAAAACAACAATAGTATGCCCTCTTTTAACAATTCGTACAATAGTTAATGAGGGTGTAGGGGCATTTATGGAGGAGACAGAGATAGAGGGTGTATGCATGCCAAAAGCATGTGTATGTGATCCTTAGTTCAATTCTAGTTTAGATGATTTTCCATATTTAGCAATTCAGTATTGCACAATTAGTTAGAAGGCGTAGTTCCCTAGTTAGACTAGGCGCTCATGCATGTGGATTTTCAGTCATATTTAAGGCGCAAATCTTTAGGAGGATGCATGCCCTAGTTCATCTCCAGTAGAGGCTCACTTCACATGGCTCATTTATCCGTGCATTGAAGGTGCATTAGGGTTAGGTTGATACTTTTAGTTTTCGCACAATTGTGCATTTGTCTAGATTCATTGTACCTTCTCCTCTTTCTAGTCTACAAAGGAGAAGTAGGTGCACCACTGTGGTGGTTTTAGAGTTTGAGTTTTTAAACTACAGTGTTTTAGTTTATTGTTTTTCAAATTTAATTTGATGATGATGATGGTTAATGTCCACTGAGACGAAATTTGGTCTATTGAACCTTAAGAAAGGTAAGGAATTACTTGGTTTGCTTTACAATTTTATTGCTGTGCTTGAAAAGCTTTAAGAGAAGCGTTCCTAAATCACGATAGTTTTGATGAGTTAAAAGGTTAGGAAGGCCAATATTATAACAAATATTTTGAAATTGTGGTCTAATGTGGGTGTACGTAGGACATTGCAAGAGAAAGTGCTTTTCATCTTCAACCTTGTTAGTGTCACAAAGATGACAAATTCTTTCAACCCACGACGTTTTAGGAATTGTCCAACATCCTTTTTCACTATGGAGCTCGCGAGAGTTTGTTCTTATTTTAGCAAGTTTATTTTCTTCTTTACGCTAGTCAAAGCAAAGAGATACTTTTGATCTTTTTGACTAGGGTTGATCCCCTCCTTATAGTACCTTGATTTTCTTTTATCCTCTATTTCTTTATCACACCACAATTTCTCCTTAAATTTAGATGTAATAATATTTTTAATATCATCGTTATTCTGCAGAGTGACCTCTTCCTTTATTCCCCAATGATTTAGCCAAGACTTGGCATCTTTATGCCAACTTTGCTTGAGCCGTAGGTGGTTTCGACTGGAGTTTGAAGCAATCTTAGGAAGCCTATTGTCTTCTATGTTGTTTATCTTATTCTTGTACATTAGGTACCTAGTCATAGCCATGCTCTCAATGGGGGAAAGATTCGCTTCTATGAGGAGGATAGGATAGGGTGTATTGCCTTTAATTTTGAGATTATAAGTTACAAAACACTTTTGGATTTGGTCTATCTTTCCCCGCGATTCTCTAAATATGCTGCAGCCACAAACTTCACAACCATATAAGATAACAGGAGTGACGACAGTCTCAAAGAGGAGTTTCTTCTTAACCTATAGCCAAAGGTCCACTGATTTACAACTGTTTTCAAGTCCATAATAAGCTTTCTACCCTCCATTTATCCTTTTCTCAATGCTATAGTTCTAGTTAAGCTTGTGATGAAGAGCGATTCCGATATATTTGTATGAAGTCACTTTCTCCAAGCTGTTGTCAAACACAAAATTGGTGTAAGTGATCTTTTTGGATTTAATTATCATAACCTTTGTTTTGTTAGTGTTAACGGTTATACCCACACTCTTAGTCACCTAGTTCGTGTTCGTGTTCAAATTCGACGAGCTTGAAGTTCGACAAAAATTCGGTAGTCAAATTTTTGGGGATAAAATTCGGCATTAAGTTCGAGATACTACAAAATTTGAAAAATAAAAAAATATACATATAAATATTAAAAACTACACATATTTGGTTGGTTTACAGTTTATTGTTTTAATTTAACATATTATTTTTATATTTGATTATAATAGAAATGAAAACACAAAGATTAATATGAATTTTTTATGTCACGATCATTGTAATTTATTAAAACACATGAGGTTTCAACTTTCAAATACTAATTAAAACTAAGTGAAAGTAATTACACATGAGGTTTCAATGATATAAACTTATGTATTACATTATTAAATATAAACTAAGTTAAATTAAAGTAATGTTTATACTTAATTTTATTAGATTCATAATTATTTTTATTAATTTTTTTTTTATTAATAAAAATATAGAACATAAATAAAAATTAATATCTGTATACATCTTATTGTTATGTTTTACATTTATTAATCTCATTTACTTAGCTTTAATCATACTTACTTGTACTCGACATTAACATTAGATGGAAATGGAGTGCTGAAGCCTGAAGCCACATCGCGGTTGCGAGTACGCTGGAGATGGAGTGCCATCGAGGGTGCTGTCGGGGTATGCGACTGCACCCAGAAAGATGCTGGAGATGGAGTGTAGTCGAGGTATGTGATTTCTCAAAGGGAGGTGTTGGCTGCTCGACGCTGGACAATGGAATGGTTGGAAACGAAAGTGGAGAATCGCGGGCAAGGGAAAAGGCACGGGTCGCAGGCGGAACTGGAAGAGAATTTAAGTGTAGGTGGGCGGCGACGCGGACGAATTTCATCGATTAAATTCGCCATTGGTTAAAAATCGCTGATTTTTGAATTTGAAGCTTGAAAATCGGCGAACCCGGTGACTAAGCTCGCACTAGAGCAAAAATCCTTGAGAATTTTTAGTTGCTTGTTGAGATCATAGGGATTCCTCGCTGTGAGAACAATATCATCAGCATAAAGAAGGATGATGACTATACCAGCGAGAGTCGGGCCGACACAACCTGCTTCTTCCAAACAACCCTCAAACTTGTCATTGTATATGCCAAAAGCACTGAATAGTGATGCTTTTTTAAGAGTTCAGATCTGTGTGTTTGCTGTTCATATTATCAGCAGGATGTGTTTGTAGGTTAACGTACACTAAAGTTGTTATTTTGATTGGTGTTTTCAGTTTTAGCTATCTAGAATTTTAGGGTAAATTCCTGAGTGGAGAATCTACTTACCATGGTCTGATTTTTGGCATGTCAGGCAAGTCATTCAACTTCGGTGAATATATTTATATAGTTTATATTCTCTTTGTATATTAGTTTTTAAGAAAAACCTTAAAACCTAGAATATGTTAACTGATAGTCAATTATAGAGTCATATTAATCTCAAAATTGAGAAAAGCTATAATTTTCAACTAATTCTGAGAAAACTCTAACTTCTTAGCTTTCAGTTTTTCTTAGGTGATGTCATACAATTTTGACCTACACATGGACAAGATAAGCATACACACACACAAACACCTGAACATAGTGATGCATCCACAACCTTGAGAAACTAAGTCACAAGAAATGTCATCCCTCGTACTAGGCTCGGAAGTGTATGGAAATACTGTTAGATTACAAGGGCAGAGATAGTAAACTACCTGGAAACAAAATTTCTTTAAATTTCACAAATCATTAGCTGCTGTAATTATGACCAGCAAAGCATTTAAAAATTTTGATGCATAACCTAACAGCATTAGTGAGTAAATAACATACTGAACCCAGATCTGAGTATTACCATAGCTGTAGAAAATAATGAATGTACCTGATTAGCTGCTGTTACCTTCCTCCAATGTATGCTCAGAAAAGCTTAGTAAATCATGGATCAAACCCTCAGGGTAGATCTCATCATGATCATAGGGACAATGCCAAGAAGGATTCTTAGGTTAGGAAATCAAAAACCAAAACTCAGCAAGCTGAAAAAAACTACAGTCCAAGTATTAGGGCTGAATACAACTCACTGTCCAACCTAGGGCTGAAAAAATAAAACCACAATCAGCATCAGGCTGATCTATAACACATTCAGCCCAAGTTTAAACACAGATGCCTACTTCAAGCAGAGACAAGTACCAGCGGTCCAAGATCAGCCCTAACAATCCATTCCCAAAGCATAAATATCAAAGCGGCTGCCAGAATGAGCAGGGCGGTACAACAAACCACAAGGGCAGCACCAACAAACCATCAAGGCGTCAACAACATACAGAAAAATCTCAACGGCAAGCACAAAACAGACACGGCTAGCAGAGATAAACCCACGGCAGGCAGGGATGGACTCCAACAGGCCAGCAGCAAGCACAAACAGTCACGGCTAGCTAAGATGAACCCACGGTAGGCTGGTGTAGACCAAGAACAGCGAAAGAGAACTGAAATGACCCTTGTAAACCTGTCCAAAAGAGCTGCAGCAAACCTCAGTCTCAACGTCAGCTTGGAGGAGGAAGATCGCATGCTTCGAGTGATTCAAGGGAGGGAGAGACCACCCCTTTAAATAGGTTTTAGGTAGGTATGATAGGGTTAGCACATTAACCAATTAGAGTCCATTTGACATAGTTTTAGGGTTAGGTTAACACAAATAATATTTTATCAATTAAAAACGTCAAGTGGTAAAACCAATAGACCATAACCAAGTCAACAAGGTAATAAATTAAATCGTTGAGGTGGGTTTCAAGATCATGGTGGCCAGCTTTCTTTAGGAAAAAGTAAAGTCCAAAATATAAATTCAAACCAACACATAATCATAAATTTAGGAGGGTAATAACTCAAGCAAAGGGTTTCATCAATAAACAATAAGACAAAGTCAAAAGTCAAGTCCTTCTTTAATGGCATTTTGTTCACATGAGTCCCATGATATAATTTATAAGCTTTTTATCATCCTAGCATATGTGGAAGGATAATGGCGTGATCATGCCTTTCTTCTTAACTGCTCCTAGGTCATATAGACCATCCCGGGAGAGAAGAAGGTCACACATCATCTCAGCTTGGTACTTAGACCAAGAATCTGCCTGGTCCCAGACTAGGATACCCTAGAACACATCCGGGGGGCCCTAAAATATATCTAGGGGCTTAACCACCAAGGTACACAACCAAGGATCAATCCATGCGCTAAGCAAGGATTCCTTGGAACACATCCAGTGGCCCTAGAACACATCTAGGGACTTATATCATCAAACTGCTTGGTCCCTGACCAAGAACCCCAACAATATACTGGGGGCCCAACTAGGGTCTTTTGCCATGGCTCTAATTGCTTGGTCCTAGACCAAGAACCCCAGGAGTGCACTGGGGGCCCTAGATCACAACTAGGGTCTTTGCCATCCTCCCGGAGAATGGCTCTTGCAGCTGCATTAATTTTAACAAATACGGGTACACAACTTGTATTGTACATGTCTGAAATGTTTTTGGGCTGTACTGCCATATGAAAACGCGTTTCGGCCTAAACATGCACGCTGGGTTTTTGGCATGGACTTTTAAATTTTGTATAATGTAATCAATGATCATCTATGGGTTTCCTTCTAAAGTGTCATTTATGTGTATCATTCTTATTTTCTTACAAGATAATGTGTTATTTTAATAAAAATCTATCTATCTATATATTTTGTATTTTTATATACTGTGTTTCCCTCAACGAACCTGTTTGTGGGGCGGTCACGTTTCATGACGTTCCCGTATCCATTTCCAAGTTTCGTGCTACTTAGTTGAGAAATGACATCCTGTCTCTATTTGATTTTTCATTGTTTTGTAAATATTATGAAATCTACATCTTGGAATGCATTTAAATTTCATTCCAATATACTGATGCCACAAGGCTTTAAACTTTATGGCTAAAAAAGTAGTATCATCACATTGGAGAAATTTAGATATAAGATGGCCCAGGAAAAGTGCTATTCTTTTTGACATGGAAATCATCTGTTGTTTCAAATCATAAAAGATGACGAAGACAAAGCATTCTTAACATGTTTAATGGACACACACTAGTCAACTCTGTTTTTCAATGATGTCCATTGTTTCCCATTTGTCTCTAGATGTGTATTTAGCTGCTAGCATAGGTTGGATGTACATTGAATCAATCAACCATTACCACTGCCAACAGGAGTATTTTAAATGAGTTGCCTTCATTTTGCCTTCTATATAATTGTTTGGTTATTTGCCAATCTCCTCAAAAAATGAATTTAGAGAAGAGCCTTTGGTTGCTTGTGTTGTAACTTGTCATTTGACTAAGCAATTTACACTTTGAGAACAATACTTTTGAAAAGGATTCCCTGTAATTTTTGGAGACAGGGAAGGTTCAGGAACAATCTCATCTCTAATCCAATGGTTCCCATTTCATTTCAAATCTTCAATTCGAAAGCCCCTTCTCCCTATCCATTTTCTTTCATTGTTTTTGGTTTTATTGGGTATGGTTCTTGAGGCTGGTTATGTTAAAACTAATCTCAATATCTAGGGGACAATGCCCAGCTCATTCCTTGTTTTGCTTGAGCAGAGAAGCTAAACTTTATCTAATTGATAGGCCCAAGATTCTTATAAGTGGTGTTAATTTAAACAATGTAATCTCAATAGTACCTTGCCATTCAACTGATCTGATGCATAATTACTGGAATTTAACGTAATCACCTGTTGTTTCAAATCATAAAAGATGACAAAGACAAAGCATTCTTAACAAAATGTTTAATGGACACACACTAGTCAACTCCCGATTCCAATGATGTCCATTGTTTCCCATTTGCCTCTAGATGTATTTTTTACATAGGTTGGATGTACGTTGAATCTATCAACCATTACCACTGCCAACAGGAGTATTTTAAATGAGTTGCCTTAGTTTTGCCTTCTATATAATTGTCTAGTTATTTGTCAGTCTCCTCAAAAAATGAATTTAGAGAAGAGCCTTTGGTTGCTTGTGTTGTAACTTGTCATTTGACTAAACAATGTGCACTCTGAGAACAATACTTTTCAAAAGGATTCCCTGTAATTTGTGGAGATAGTGAAGGTTCAGGAACAATCTCATCTCTAATCCATTGGTTCCCATTTCATTTCAAATCTTCAATTCGAAAGCCCCTTCTCCCTATCCATTTTCTTCAATTGTTTTTGGTTTTATTGGGTATGGTTCTCAAGGCTGGTTATGTTAAAACTAATCACAATATCTGGGGGACAATGCCCAGCTCATTCTTTGTTTTTCTTGAGCAGAGAAGCTAAACTTCGTCTAATTGATAGGCCCAAGATTCTTATAAGTGGTGTTAATTTAAACAATTAATCATACTTCTCCAGGTTAGCATAGATCTCAATAGTACCTCTCCATTTAACTGAACTGTTGCATAATTACTGGAATTTAACATAATATAGGAATCTGTGGATATGTCGGTGTTACTGTTAGAATATGTAGACTGCTTGATGTTAGGACTCAGGATAGATCTTAATTGTATCTTGCTGTTTGATGGATCAAGTGCACCACTATTGAAGTTAAACTTAATATAGGAATTTGCATGGATGTTGGTGACAGGATCATTTCTTTTTATTAAGTAGTTTTGTTAAAGCATACTGTAATATAGGGTTGTTTTGTTCATGTTAATATCCCATATTATACTAGATAAATAATCTGTTGACGGGTTACTTCCTAGTACCATCAACATAAATGTTTCTTTTTGTTAGAATTAGAGAAGTAATGCAGAACAGGAAAGACTTTTAAAATTTTAGTTAGAAGAGCAACTAGAATACATCCATAGATCCTGAACTGTTAACCTTAGAAAAAAACCAATTTTTCAAGTACACACAATACTCAGATCTGAACAGACTAAAAACTCAACCAGTGATCTATCTCTTGGTCAGTAAACATTAGATTATCAAAACAGAAACTAGTACTGATACCGGCTTACTAGATCTGATGCAAATTTAATTCAAGAATAGATCTAATTAGTAGATCCAATATAGATCTAAAAGAACTGATCTAAACAGTGGATCTGAAACAGATCTAAACTAAAGGCGAGATACAGATAGAAAGAATATATAGATCTAGGTTTCAGAAAGCAGATCTAATCAATGATAGCCTTTAGAATGTAAAGAACAACATACAGATCTAAATAGTGGATCTCACCTTGAAGACTTACCTCAAATCACTGAAGGAGTGCAGCCACACATAGGTGATGAAGATCCACTGAATGTATGCTCAGAAAAAGTCAGGATCATAGATCTACCATATAGGTTAGATCTCTTTCCAAGAGATGAAAGGACTTTCTTGCCACCAGGAGGAGAAAAACACTTAAAAACACACACATAAAATTTCTGTGATTAAACCCTTGTTTACACAGAAAAATTTCAAGGAGACAAAACCCTTATGCCAAGGGTACGGCAATCTTGTATGAACAGTCTAGAGGCTGCGGCTCAATGGACAGATCTGCTAGAGAGAGGCCACGGCTCATTTGAAGGAAACAGATCTGAGGTAAAGAGGCCACGTCTTACACAGATCAGTACTGGAAGAAAGGTGACGGCAGCTTCTGGAGGGATCTAGACTTGCTGTAGGAGAGGACAGCAGGTACACTCCTCAGCACACAAAAATACACATCCAATAGCCCCAGATTTGCAGCAATAGATCAACACTAGAAGAGGGTAACAGCAGCTGGTCACCAAAACAGAAACGTTGGCTGGAAGGAGGGCCGAACCACCACAGGAATGAGCCTCAAGGGCCGAGCCACTACAGAAAAACCTCAAACAACAGTTGCAAAAGGGGGCCGCAGCAGAAGGAGAGATCCGCTCACATTTGGAGGATAACAAAAGAGTATTGTCCATTAAGGGTAGAGGGTAGGCCTCTATTTATACTTTTAGGCTAGGGTAAATTAAGGGTAATAATAATTAAAATAACAATAACATGTTTTAATTAATATAAATATTAATTTAAACATGTTATAATTAAAACATTTAATTAATATTTTACATTAACCCTTAAGACAAAAACAAAACCCCAAACAAACACAAGCAAGGGTAAAGGGGTTTTAGGTGGGGTTGCTTGGTGGCAATACTTGTCCATTCATTTTCTGTTAGAATATAGAGGATTGTGCTCGTTTAACCATTGACGATACCCTCGTCACCCAACCACAGGCCGAAGCCACCTTCCGAGCACCTTGACCTTGACCGAGAAGAGAATCCTGGCTGCAATCAATAGCCAAGAGAGGCTAAATGCACCAAGCAAGAGAATAGA
>SNQJ01S0119986.1:0-14160 GCA_010110895.2 Picea sitchensis
GTACTTAAGGGACAAGTTGGGACTCATGGAGATGACTTCCTTATTGGAAAGGGAATAGATTACTCCCAGGTTGGGAGGGAGCACTTATATGTTATTGATATATGGGCAATCGCTTTCTAGTTCGGAAAATGGTCTAGGTTGGGCAGTCAATTTCCAGTCCAGAAAGTGGCCCAAGATTTCTGACAGACAATGATTTTCCAGTTCGGAAAATGGTCCAGAGCGGACAATTATTTTTGTAATGAAAATGGCCTGATAGATTGTTGATGTACCGTACACAACGATTCCCCTTATGGCTAGTGTGGGGGAATGGTCTAGGATAGTCATTCTTCTTGGCAGTCGCTCTAACTAGTGGTCAAGTAGAATGGTCCGCCTCTCCGGGCAGTCATTCTTTCGAAGTTCACAGTTGTGAGTAGTTTCGAAGAATGGTCCGTTATAGGAGGTTGGTGCAAGACAATCATTCCCTAGGGCAGACTCATTCTCTCCAGGTTGCACTGTGATTAGTGCCGGAAGAATGGCCTAGTTAGGTGAATGGTCCATGTTCAACAATCAGGGACAATCATTCCCTAGGGCAGACTCATTCTCTCTAGGTTGCATTGTGATTAGTGCTGAAAGAATGGCCCAGTTAGGTGAATGGTCCAGGTTCAAAAATCAGGGATAATTATTTTTCTATGCTTGGGAAGAATAGTCCAGATAGCCTATGGCTGGTGTTTAACATTCCGAGGGCATATGCTCTTCCAGATCTCACATATGTGAGTGGAAGAATGGCCCGTATGACTCAGTTTGTATCATGATATCATTTATACAGGTTGATATCAGATGATATGATTGTTGTGGAGATTGTATGTATCTGGACAGTGGTTGTATGTTACCGTGGTGGATGTGATCCACTAGTAGTGACTGTGTGTCACTAGTTAGTAGCCATGTGCTACTAGGAGTGGTTGTGTACCACTGGATAATTGTTGTACACTACTATCGATAGACACGGTTGTGTTCTATTGGATGACATTATAGCAACAATATGCTACTATCTGATTGGCATGGAGACTACCACTAACGTTGGAGTTGATTTCCAGCTAGATGGATAGTTAGTGTGCTGGTGAACAAAAATTCTCCAAGCAGAGAATGGTCCAGACAGAATAGATTGCTAGTAGACATGCATTCTCTCTGTCGAGAATGGTCCAGGTTGACAGATTGTTGACATATCATGGACTGGTATTTTCCTAAGAAACATATTGTGGCCCGATTAGGAAACTGGTTCAGGACCGATATTTTCTAAGGCATATGGGTAGAGATTGATCTCTATGGTACATATGACTCAATTATAAAATAATTTGAGACTGACATTCATGTAGGAATGGTCTCTGTAGCCCATAGGGTGGCTTTCAACATCTGGGAAGAATGACATTCTTCTAGGACGTAGGT
The DNA here is from genome assembly GCA_010110895.2 of Picea sitchensis. Taxonomy (NCBI): domain Eukaryota; kingdom Viridiplantae; phylum Streptophyta; class Pinopsida; order Pinales; family Pinaceae; genus Picea; species Picea sitchensis. The sequence goes on from SNQJ01S0119986.1 coordinate 1,423, forward strand.
CCAGATTAGAAGAATGATCCTTGTAGCCCATTGCAGAGCTTTCAACATCTATTGGGACAACTATTCTTCTAGGACGTATGTCCATATGAGAAGAATGGTCCTTGTATCACTGTGTTGAGTGAGTGACTTTTTCAGTGTCATGCCCGATTAATCAGATGGAGTATGGCCTCGAGAGATGATGCAGTTGACGCTATCAGATGATACTGACAATGGTGATGGTGCTCGTGATGTGATCATGACATAACCTGTGTGGCTATGTTGTTGCTACTGGTTGAATGGTCTGTTTGTGCTCAAGACCATTGCCTTTAATACCTCCCTAGCTAGGAGGGAGTGTTGATATTATGATAGCTATGTGAGGTATTAACCTCTACTGTAACCTTTGACGAGTCTAGAATATTCTAGGAAACAAGATAAACCCTAGAAGGTTAAGAAATAACCTTAGAAGACAAGTTAGCTCGAGATAATAATTTATATTAAATTATTATCTTCCAAATGTAGAAGTTGGCCCTGTTATCCCCGATATCTAGGGATAACTAGGAGATCATGTCTCGAGGCCCACATGGTCCTAGACATGGAGTACGAGAGTAGATTGACTTGAGCATGGCCCTTGAGGGCCCATCTTTTCTTCTTCTCAGCCATACTTGTCCTGCCGGCAGTACTAGCCTCCATCACTACCAGCCTGGGTTTGCATCAGAAAAGGCTCTTGCTTCATGAGGTAATTGGTCCGAGGTATCATGGTATGTGTCATATTTGATCATTATAACCTTCTTATGTATGCATTAGATCTGCATCGTAAAAGGCTCTGTTTCCATGAGGTAATTGGTCCGAGGTATCATGGTATGTGTCATATTTGATCATTATAACCTTCTTATGTATGCATTAGATCTCTTTCATTTCAGATAACCGCTGGGATCTTACATCGATCCACTCTTGATCATTGTTAGGTAATTGATGGGTAGCTTGGGGCAAGTTGGTATTCATGGGTTTTGGTTAGCCACCAAGGGGGGGTTTCAGGTTACCGTCCGCTCCCACCATATGATCATTCTTACATCTTAAAAGCAAGCCCTACTATCCATCCCATTCCCCTAGTTCAGCCATTAGGTTTAATTCATTCAGGTACATCTTGTCTAGGGGAAGAAGGGGCCAGCGCCCAGGGTAAAAGTGAAATGGGTATAAGATAAAAAGCCATAGGAAAATGAAACCTAGAGGTGCTTCTACCAGGGATCCCCGAAGGCAATAAAGCCCCCATAAGAAACTAAGGGACCCTAAGAAATGATAAATAAATAAGTGCAAGACTCAACCAAAGGGAGGGAGGTCTCATCATGAGCCGCCCATTATGTTCATAGGTATTTAGTAATATGACATTGCTACCAACCGTCACCAAACTGTGGCAAGGACCTTTGGTTGCATGGCCAAAGGAAAGGGGGTCTCATCAATAGCCAACCTTCTCATTTATGTGTGAGTACTTGTGGGTAACGCTGTCTGCTCTGGTCACCAAGCCAAGGCTTGTAGTAAAATGCAAATAAAGAAAGATAAGTAAATAAGGGCTTGGAAAAGCGTATCCATGATCTGCAACTTGCTCCTACAAGGCACCCATTGCATCTACACTAGCCCTAGGTCCTAATTCTCACATGACTAGACACCCCTAAAACCATCTCACATCACTATACACATGGTTTGAATGATCCTTTGAGGAAACTTTCCATTCTTTGTGGGTATTAGCCCAATAGGGTTGCCCCTTTGGTTCTCTAGCTTTGTACAAGCAACGTAATGTCTTTGAGCTCTTAGGAAGACGAGTTAGGATGTTATGCATATATTTGATAATTTTAATGATGATATGATTTACATCGCTATGATGTCTAGGGCTGATGAACCCATGGAGGGCTTAGCTCCTTGATGCGGTGACCATGCTGGCGGACAGGTACTAGAGGATCTATGCACATGGGGAGATGATTAGCTCTGGACTTCCATAGTCAAGAGCCTATCAGATGGACGCTGGGATGGCTGAGGCACAGAAGCTGCAACGAGCTCCCCGTAATGAAGAAGCAGCTACCTTTCCTCATTTGGACGCTTAAGGAGACCTAGCCTATGGGGATCAACCCTCGCGTGATGGGACACTTTGATATCGTAGACGCCACCGTATTAGTTGATCGCCTGAGCAGTATACAGGGTCGGGCCTTCCGGGCACACATAGCAAGTTGCGTGGAGGCCCCTGTGGGCTAACGCCCCGCTTTTGGATGATGATTATGCCCTAACAGGCTTAACGCCTCTTTAGGGGTCCGACGCCCCATTATTGGGCCAGCCTCGGCAACAGTAAAGTGACAAATAATCGATAATGTATTGTCAAAATTGTCGATCGCTTTTGTTGACCTATTTTAAATTAAAGGTCAAAGATCATATAAGAAGGGACGTTGCCTCTTCATTTTATTATAACATAACTTGCTCCCATTTGAGAGATACATTCTTAGCTCTTGTTCCTTAGTTTTCTCTCTTGGAGTGAGGCACAACTCTTTGAAGGCTAATAGTTTCCATGTAAGTATGCTTTTTTATTCATTGGAAGGTTTACAAAACTAGGGATGTGGATTATGCTTCTTCATGATCTTGTAAGTGTTTTTCATCAAAACTTCTTGAATGAATGGTTGTTGATTTAACATTTGCATTTATTGTTATCTTGTTGTCATTTGGTTAATCCTTGAAACCCTATGGGGAGCCAAACACGCAGCTGTACTCATATCCCCAACAATGAACAGAGCTTATAGCCATTTGATTTGAAATGAGCCTAGCCCACAAATACACTAGATTCCCTCTTGTCTTGGGTTAGCTCTTTAAGCACAAATTGAAGAAAGAAGGCGCCTTTAGGTCTAATTGAGTTTACACCTAGGTTTACTTCTAGGGTTTTGAGTAGCCTTGCATGAAGCAACACCTTTGTTCTAGACTGTGCTTCTAAGCTGGGGCCGCTTGCCAAGCAAGTCTTAAAGAGAGGAGTTCTAGGGCCTAGCTTTACACCTAGGTAAGTCTTTCCTCTTAGGGTTTAGGGCTCGTGGCCCTGCCATAGCAACAACACCATCAAACCCTAACCATCTTGTCCTTGGGTTTAAGTCCTTCCAAACCATTAGTCTCACTTCAAAACTGACTCCATTAACCCAAGGCACTAGTCTAGAAATGATCTTGAGCTTGTTTATGCCTTAAACTCTCTTCAAACTACATTCAAATTGAAACCCTAATCCAACCTAGCCTAACCCTAGCCATTTTGAACTAACCCTAATGAGATGACGCCCTGCTAATTTTACACTTGTGCTTGGATAGAAAAGGTGCTAATTCCTAGTCTTCTCATCATAGCCGGGGAGGTCTATTACATTTTTGTTGGTTGAATTTGTCAAACGTCACTTCTTGGCTAGCTAAACCTAAACTACAGACAAGATTTTGTATAGGGTGACGCCACATGTCTTGATTTCTTGCTTATGCTTGGTAAAATGTGACTTTTCTCACCATTTCTCTTAATAGAATCATTCATTGCATCCTTAGGCTTATTTTAACAAAACCGTTTTGCTCTTTGTCTCTCATATTGACCTATTGATAAACAATTGCCACACTCACCTGAAATAACAACAACAACAATATATAGGCACGCAACAACATTATATATGAGTCAATTTGAGATATTTATTGCATTGATATATGGGATAACAAGGATTGATATTTAACATTTGATGCTCATTATCTCCTATGCTTTGTTTAAGGAGTGATATAAATCATTTGATCTTGTTTAGCAATCTCACCCCACTAATAATTGCATTGATCACTTTGCCCATAAGTATATAAAGGATGAAATACTTGATATTAAGGAAAGTAATTAACCCACTGCAAGCACATATTCTAGTCTCTTTGTCTCTCATATCTCAAACATGTGCATCTTCAGTGGATCTTTCTCCTGACTATCTCATTTGGGCAAGCAATCTATGAAAGGGAACTTCTTTGACTCGTCCATTACCCTTTAGCCTTTCATTAAACCCAGATTGCTTAGGGACGTCTCCCTTGGACTAGCCCTCCTAAATAGAAAGAGCCCCCCATCGAGGTGACAGTGGGTGGGGAAGCTCCTGTTACACTGGTTTTAAGCCTTGACTCAAGCCTACTTAAACCCCTCCTACAAACCGTGCGATAACAGGCCCAATTAGGTCACTTGGAGGACTATAAATAAGAGGGCGCTAAAGCTCATTTGACACACTCATTCTCACAACTACATAAGGATAAGTAGTGTGCATGACTGGAGGAGAATTGCAACTGCTGCAGTAGTGACTTGGTCTTTTGGTTATGGTTTGGACTTTTCGTCTTGGTTATGGTTTGGACTCTCTGCTTGGTGCACTAGTTTTGGAGAGAAGCACGCTACCTTGGCTGGCTATTGGTTTAAGGTTTTGCTTCCAGAATTATTCTCTCTGTCACGGTTAAGGTGCTCAGGGGTGGCTTCGGCCTATAGTTGGGTGAAAATATTGCTATATTATCTACCGAGAAACGAGCACACATATTATTCTAACATTCTCCTGTATTTAGCGGATAAATAATCTCCAGTTTGTGTAAAAAAATAATAGTTGGAAAAGAACTACTTCATAACACACATTAATCTTTTTTCCCAATCTTTATTTTTCATAAAAGTTTTTTTTCCCATCTTTATTTTTTATATTTTATAAAAGTTTTTTCTTATAGTTGAATTTTAATTTGCCTCTTTAATTTTAATTCCTTTTAACCTTTTTACAACCCTTTTCATTCCTTTTTCTTGATTTAATTACATTATTAATTTTCTATTTATACTCTTTGATTCCTTATTTTATTTTTGTTTTTTTATTGCTTAATTTATTTTTATCTTCAATTTCCCCTATCTCTTCTTTATTATTTTTAATAACTTTTATTTTAATCTCTCCATTTTATTTAATTTTACTTCCTTTTAACCTTTTTACAACCCTTTTCATTCCCTTTTCTTGATTTAATTACATTATTAATTTTCTATTTATACTCTTTGATTCCTTATTTTATTTTTGTTTTTTATTGCTTAATTTATTTTTATCTTCAATTTTCCCCATCTCTTCTTTATTATTTTTAATAACTTTTATTTTAATCTCTCCATTTTATTTTATTGGAAAATTATATATATCATATTTACTATTACTATTACTTTAATATATTTACTATTACTCAATTAAAAAAATCACACATTATTATATATTATATTTACTATTATTATTTATATTTCTATTACTTTAATATATTTACTATTATTTTAATATTACTTAAAAAAATCACACAATATTATTATATTATATTTATTATTACTTTAGCATTTACTATTACTTTTTATATTTACTATTAATATTACTTCTATTACTTTAGTATATTTACTATTACTTTAGTATTTACTATTCAGAGCTATGAAAAATTATTCAATGTATTAATTAATTGAAGAAATAATACAAAACAAATTTACACAATGATAAATGATTTAGAGCAATTAGTTGCATTGATTTAATGCAAAAAAATGCTCTATATTGAAGAAATGATATGAAGGAAATTAATCCATATCCAAGAGTTACAACAAATTATTTACATAATCAAGTAGTTGTATTCATTTTAACAATGATACAACACAAAACAATATGGTGCATTGATTTCAGTAATAATGATATAACATAAAACAATATGATGCATTGATTAATAATATGAAAAATGGTTCAGTGCATTAATTAATTGAAAAAATGATTCTAAGGAAGTTGTAAGGAAATTAATCTTCTCTATTGATTTCAACACTGAGATACAACAAATCATCAAGTGAAATGAATTCAACAATAACATAGTGTTTGCACATTATATGCAATTTATCTATTAATATTCACACATTAAAACAATTATAATATTAAGATATATAAAATGTAAAAAACTTGCTCAACTATGTGCTGAAAACAATAACATTAAATATTAAGTGGACCATCCTAACTGTGCTCTCTGATACATATTTGGAGAAAGTTTTAAGGGAAGTATCTTAGTTTTGCTTTGTGATTTAGAGTAATTAGTTGCATTGTTTTAATGTAAAAAAAATGCATTGATTTAAGTGATGATACAATAAAAATGATTTATCATAATCAAGTAGTTGTATTTACGCCGAAGGCGTTCTTTTAAGGGGAGTTCTCTCTTGCTTTTTCGTCGTCTGTCCATAGCTTATGGATACATGACATGATTGAAAGTCGCCGCCATCATCAAACCCTCCATCATAACTCACATCGCTGATAATATCTCCAAGTAACAGACCACCGAGAGCTCCGCCAATTAAGCCTGCTCCCAAACCCATCCCGAGTTTATTATTCTTCCTTGGAGGCTGCTGCGCTGCAGGAACAACGAGTGGATAACCCTGGTAGGGTGGGTAGCTCTAGTTTGGAGGGTAACCCTAGTAGGGAGGTGCAGAGTAACCCTGGTAGTAAGGCGGGGCCGGGGGATAGTCTGCTTAGGGTGGATACAACGGTGGAGGGTACTGGTTATTCGGTGGCGGATGCGAGAGACCGACTGGTGGGTAGGCTAGGTAAGCGATCACAGGCTCTGTCTTTGCCGCCCCATATGACCCTCCTGGATACGCGTTCACGGGCTCCACCTTGGCCGCACCATATGAACTTGCGACTGCCTGTGGCTGCTGTTGTTGCTTGACCTCAACCTTCTCGACCAATTTCACAGAGGTTGAGAAGCCCCTTGGATTTTTCGGACAGTTTACGGACCTGGTAGCTGACGAACTGCGCGGTGATGGTGGCGGGCTTGAGGAATTCGTTCAAGGGGATGCTAATGCAACCAATCCCTTTGTCGTCGAAGGTGGCGTCCGCATAGATTGCAATCTCGAGAACCATACGACCTTGTTGTAGGGCAACCTTGTTGACGGTAAACTTCATAGCGTGGTTCCAGGTGGGATCAATGTCGTTGTTCTTGATATCTATTTATAACATATTACATATCAAAAACATACACCAAGGAACAAATTCATGTACAGTCAAACAATTCACTGTCTATGCTCTTTTGGCAGATCTCAAGAAATTCACTTTCAAACAATATAGAAATCTCAAAGTTGTAAAAGAACTCAGGTGGATCTGATTACCTTCACCTCCTTCCTCTTTTCAAATGATATGTTCACTCATGTAGTGCAATAAAAAAAACTCAGACATAGCTCAATCAGAATCATTATTCTTCTAAATTGATCTTACTCCGAGTATCACTGAAATCGCTACCCTAACTTCACAAAGAATGTTCACTGCACATAATGAAGCACCGTTGTAAGTTATTGATGACTAAAAGTGTGTTTTCTTGAATATACAAAATCAATTATGTGTTTGGTACTTACTGTGCTTACATGTTGCAAATCAAATGAAATACTAGTAGTGCGATTAAAACCAATTCAATGTGTACACATTTAAGTGACTACAAAACTCATTATGTTTATAATACAAACTAAAAATCAATGAACTCGATTCATTTTTTCAAGATATGAATTGAGCGTAGCATGCAATAGATATAAATCTCATATATGAATTGAGCGTAGCATTCAATAGATAAGGCATAAGCCATAAAGGTTATGATGATATGTTTCATTCATATAATTCCCATTTACACCATTTTGGGATTTGTGATTTGCTTGACAAAGAATTGCAAAACCACTGCGATAACTTGGGATTTTGCCCAAAACCTTCTATCTTCGTTGTTTTATAGAATTTTGTAATACTCACCCAACAAAACTGAAATCTTCAAAATTGATATTTGTTGATTTTTTTTTTCGAAAATAGCTTTCAATTGAAAAAAATACATTGCCTCGCCTTTCCTTTGCAACATAATATGCATACCTTCCAATTGATATTTGTTGAAAAACTTTGGAAAATAGCTTTCAATTGAAAAAATGCATTGCTTCGTTGCAACATAATATGCATACCTTCTTTTAATTGTGGTTCTTGAGTCTCATATATCCCATGGATTTCAATACTATAATTACTATTACTATGGTAGAAATGGAAATCTAAAGAATTAATAATATTTTCATATATATTTTTTAATAATTTGATTATATCTTTCATTCTTTTTTTAAGCTTAATATGCACATAAAAAATAAAAAATTAATAATATGTCAATATATATATATATATATATATATATAATTTGATTATATGTTTCACTCTTTCTTTGGAGCATAATATGCATATCTTATTTTCATTATGGATGTTGAATCTCATTTATCCCATGGATAATTACCTTGGAGCCTATATGTTTCGTCTTTCCTTTGGAGCATAATATGTATATCTTCCTTTAACTGTGGATGTTGAGTCTCATGTAATTACCTATGCCCTCAAGATTATAATTACTTAAAAAAAAAAACGGATATTTAAAAAATTAATAATATATTTATATATTTCTTTTAATATTTTGATAATACATGACTTGGATATCAATTAAAAGAATATAAAGAACAAGAAAGTATAAGAATATAAAGAACAATACAATTTTCAATGGAATTAAGTAACAATGTAAAAGGTAAAAGGTTAGAACTAGAAGTTGAACCATTTTGTTCCCATAATAATGTAGAAGTCGAATCATTGTGTTCACATAATAATATATAATAAATAGTACAATTATGATAACCACCATATAACACTTAAGGGTACCTAATCAAGAATATTTGTACCATAACCCTAACACTTAACTAAGCATATGATACATAGGATAAGAACTATATCTTAAGGTATAAATAAAGTGGCCACAAACATATGATTAGAGTATCTCGACAGAAAGAGAAAAACAAAGTAGTTGAAGGTATTTGAGGAGAGCTTACAAAATAAGAGAAGCAAGTGTGGCTATCTGTAAATTCGAATCGTGTACCATGCAAACAATGAGTTCTACGACATGTGATCTAACATCTGGATGTGAATGTGGCTTTTTGTGATAGGGTTTCACAAGGGACATCTGGTGGGTTGCAAGAGGCCCCGGACAGACAATGAAATTGGTAGAGAACCTCTCCCTTAAAAGAATCAATCAAGGATTTGATGCTACTTTTCTTTGCAATAGGAAATAGGGATAAGAAATGATAGCACCTAGAGGCCCCAAAACACACAAAAGAACACATGATTCATTCCCAATGTCAATCCAACTACATTATGATATAATAACCATGATAATTCACCTATACTAAAGTCAGTGCAATGTGCACCTTCCATCCCTTGGTCATCACGACTTTTCCATGTGAAGAACCATCTGACGAGCTCTTTGAGGGTGCCAAGATAGAGTCAATTGTTTTTGGTCTTAGGGCCAATTGGAGAACCTACAAACCTTACAATGCACTTTCTAGGCATAGGTATCAAATCTGCAAAAGTAGCTATATATATAGAGATCGGGATTATATATTCATCAAATCCCTCAAAAGATTCCCCCTGTTGTTGCCTTGAGTAGTGAGGAGACTTGGACGATTTCATAGGCCTTCAGTGTTATAATATTGGAAAGTACAGTGGGACGACCAACAATTGGTTGGGCTAAGAGGACAAGTGGATGAGATGATGACACATACGACAAGTGGATCATAGTGGCATATTTTCACTAGAGGAGGATAGACGACAAAGGAATATAGATGATCATCCCCTTCAAAAAGCCTCTCCCTTAAATAATTTCAGAAAATTATTTTGAATGTATATATTTGTGTTGTCTTACATGATTTATTTCTAGGTTCATATGTGATCTTGACTCTCTCACTAGAGGGCATATATTATGTGATCCTAGAATCCATTCTGAAATCTATTGCATATGCTAATTATGTATCTGAAACTTACCAAATCACTTTTTCGAAATCTAAAATCTTACCATTGCTTCTCCTTAGATCCATGTTTGATGGTTCACGAAGCTTGCTTAAAATCTGTAAATCAATGCATCTTGATTCCTGGCACTAATTGTCTACACCACTATGTCTAAACTAGTCTAATTATCTAAAAATGACTCATGTTTAATTGAAATTGAGTTTTGAGACCACTATATGTGGGCATTCTTCATTTCCAATTTCGGACCAAATATACATCTCACAGTTCCCTTCATTTTCTCATGTGGTTTCTAAGATCCAACATCTTAAAATTGAGGAGAGAGGACATATTGAAGGTTGGTCCAATGACCAACATGCATAAATAATATAAGATATGGTAATAATCACAAACTTTCATTTGTAACAAATATAAAAGGACAACTCTTTCTCAAAAGCATTGAAAACCATAAATTAGTTTTTTACAATCCTTTTTAAAATAAAAACACCTCCCCAAAACCATAAATTAGATTTTTTAAAATATTTTTTAAAACAAACACACCTCCCCAGTGATGTCCTTTCAGTCCATGGGAGATTATCTAAATGGTCCTTATTTCTAACTATGGTAACCGAAGAATGACAACAACTCATCTGTTTTACAGTGGATGGTTTTCCAATGCAAAAACCATTGAAAGGTTTCTTATTGGTGGTCTCTCAAGATTCATTGGTTGGAAATCCCTAACCCCATATTATAACCATTGGGTATTTTTGTTGAAGACATGTAATGGAAGCTCATATGCATAGGGTGTGCAGTTGTCTTGAATAAATTGAAATCTACCATCTGTTTTTGCACTTAAAAATGCCATATGTCCTTCAACTTTTCATCGCGATGATTTTTTTCAAATCCAATGAAATCAAATTTTAGTACTACTTCCAAGAAGATCCAAGATCTCATATGATCTTAGTTTTCAATCCAATCAAATTCAACTTAGCTATCAAATTTGTACCACCTCCAAGAAAACAATGCATAAACATGAGGGAGTTAATCTTATGCTCGGTTCATTTATGGGTAAGACAATGTGTATAGATAAGGAAAGTGATCTTATCCCTATTTCATTCACAAGAGAGATAAGGGACTTTGCATGGTAGGATTCATCACATGTCAGTTGATGGTTGGGATGCTAAGAAGAGACAACTTATCCCTGCATGATTTAATGGGTGTGCCTCATTCTTACTTCTTTGTCATATAGATATCCGACCACTTTCATAGAGAGAAGGTATGATCCAAGCGAACTTGTAACTCCCCTAAAGTTGTATCGAGTAGAGAAATACTTAGGACTGAAAAGTTTAGAGATCAATGCAAAGATTACAGGCCCTCGTGTTTCAAGGCAAAGCGCAATGATTATAGAGGCTACACATAATGAACTAGGCCACCAAAAGTATCCTCATGGATTTTATTCAACTTTCCAATTCAATGTCAACACCACATGGAGGATCTGAATTAGAATCTATAGAGGTGTACTTTTACCAAATCCACCCATGTAGAAGTACCCCTTACCTATTGTGCTAGCATGGCAGGATTTGACGATACATGTAGAGATCTTGTTTTGTTGATTGATTCATCCCACTCCATGTAAATGTGGATTTACTAATGGATTTAAGTGAATCCTTTCTTATGTACAAGTTGGAATGAAAAGCAGGCTACTCTTTTTATACCAAATGCTCTCTCTGCTCGAGCATATGTATCGAAATTGCTTGTGAAATTGATTCTAAGATGCAAGACATGGTAATAAAAATTGCCTTTTATTTTGTTTTATTTTCATAACAAATTATGATTTGATATCTCAGTAGAAAATACCTTTACATGATATCTAGAATTAAAAAAATGAACACATGTAACATCTTTTGTTTTGAAAAATTTATTTCACCGTTCACTTGTCTATATTATCTTTGTTTCATTCTTTGTTTTCTCACTAAAAATTATGGTCATTAAAACATATGTTGCTCAGTTTTTTTTGGCGTTTCTTTTCCCCCACTTCGGGGGTATGCTAGTTATTTTAACAATGATATAACATAAAACAATAAGGTGCATTGATTTCAGTGATAATACTATAACATAAAACAATAAGTGCATATATTTCAGTGGTAATGCTATGGACACTGACAAAGGAAATTAATCCTCTATATTGATTTCAACCCCCCATATACTACACAACATCAAATGGAATGAATTTAGAGTGAAAACAAATTTCAAAATCGATATTATAAGTTGAAGGTGCTTCCCTAAATATGGCCCTCTTATAACAATTTATTGATCTACCTTTCAATTTCTATACTTTTGTTTGCGTTGAGTCCATAAGTTCTAGACTTTGGCAATGACCTGTCATAAATTCAATGGAGCTTTAAATTAGTCCCCATGGAGGCAATGATACAACTTGCATTAATTAATTGAAGAAATGATGCAAAGGAAATTAATCCTCTATATTGACTTCAACTATGAGATACAACAAATCATCAAGTGAAATGAATTTAGCAATAAAGTAGTGAAAACAAATTTTAAAATAGATATTATAAGTTGAAGTCATGTACTTTGTTTGGTTATGTGTGATTATCTATTAGTATTTGCACATTAAAACAATTATAATGTTAAGATATATAAATTGTGAAAAACATGCTCAACCTACAAGATCAGAAAAATATTGAGATTGATCACTATGCAATTATTTGTAAATTACTATATTTTTATTATTATCACATTTGTCATCATTCTACATTGTTACTTTTTATATTCCATATTCCTAATGTAACTCATCAACTATACTTTTGATTCATACTCTCTATATTCTCAAGAAAATGTAACCGAACAAATTATTCAAATGATTAGATTAATCTTAGACATATAAATATACATATTGTTGTTGATCTATGACCCCCCACGACTGGAACCA
>SNQJ01S0119986.1:14170-27339 GCA_010110895.2 Picea sitchensis
ATACAAGGCTTTCTTGAGTTTGCAGACATGGGATTCTTTCCCATGGATCACGAAAGCCTCAGGTTGCTCGATATAAACCTCTTGCTCAACTTCACCATTAAGAAAGGCAGTCTTAAGTTTTAACATCCATTTGGTGAAGTTTCAAATAAAAAACTGAAGCAAGAGAGATGATGATTCTGATAGAGGTATACCTGGCAACAGGAGCACAGATTTTGTCATAATCAATTCCTTTTTTCTGAGAGAAGGCACGAGCCACAAATCTAGCTTTGAATTTTTCAACACTGCCATCTGTTGCATGCTTTATTTTGTAAATCCATTTAGAGGTTACTACTGATTTGCCTTGAGGTCTTGGGACCACTTCCCATATATCATTCTTCAATATTGACTCGTATTCTTCTATCATGGCATCCTTCCACACTTTATGTTTGGTAGCCTCATCAAAAGTGGAAGGTTCTGAGTCAATCACAAGATTCAATTGAGCTATCAAACCTGAGTATTTATCTGGTTTCTTGCTTTCTTTGAAGGTACCTTTAGGTGCTGCATGCTATTCTGCTTCTTTTAAAATTTCACAGCACCATGCTAGCTTCCTTTTGACAAGAGGTTTCTCTAGGGGAAACTCAACAGAATCCCTTATGGGATCCACTGAAGGCTCTCTAGCCTCTTTGCTCTGCTCATCTGAAAGTGGTGAATCCGAAGGTTCTGGAGATGGAGCTTCCTGCTCCTCTGTATCACATGGAAGTTCTCTGGAACAACGAAAGGCGACTTCCTCATGGAAGGTCACATATCTACTGAACTCTTTGTACTTTTGCCTTGGTACATAGATTCGATATGCTTTTGAGGTATCATTGTACCCCACAAAAGTGCCTTTCTTTCTAGAGGGCTCTAACTTAGTCCTCTTTTCTTTTGGTACATGAATGTAGACATAACTACCAAAGATTCTCAAATGGTCAACTGAAGGCTTCTTACCGGTGAAGACTTCTTCTGGAGTTTTCTCTTCCAGGGCTTTATGAGGACACCTGTTCTGAATATAGACTGTAGTGCTTGCAACTTCGGCCCAAAGAGACAACAAAAGATTTTGATCATACATCATGGCTCTGGTTGCTTCACAAATTGTCCTGTTCTTTCTTTCTGCAACCCCATTTTGCTGAGGATTATAAGGCACAATCAACTCCCTCTTAATCCCAGAAGCTTGGCAAAGATCATCATACTTGTGGGAGCCAAACTCTTTTCCATTGTCTGTTTTGAAAACATGGATATGTCTACCTGTCTGATTCTTAACAAGATTCTTAAAATCCATAATTTTACTGAAAGATTCATCTTTAGTTTTCAGAAAATAAATCCAAGTTTTACAAGAACAATCATCAACAAAAATGATATAATAGAGACAACCATTCATGGACGGAGCAGTAATTCATAGGTCCACAAAGATAAAAATAGAATGAATCCCAAAATGCCATTGGATTTTCTATTGTTGTGATGGTAAGCTTTCTTTGTATTTTTGCCAAGAGCACAACCTCTACAAATACTATCATGCTCAAAGGATTAATTTACTGACGGGGGAAATGACGGGGCGTTTTAGGAAAGCGGGGCGTCAGGCGTCATTTTCAAAATCCCGCCAGGCCAGTAAGGCGTCTGATTATATATATATAATTTTTTTATATATATTGCATTTATATTCAAAAAATATGTATAAAGAACAAATTAGGTACGAGAATATATGAAAACATGCATATTTGTACATCAATATAGATAGAAATGACATCCATACTACATACTAACATGAGTTCATGGTAGATTTAATCATTCAAGGAGCATCAACCATCTAGATTATGGATTCGTGTTGAAAATAAACCATAAACTTATGAAATGAAATCATATATCCAAAAGCTGTCAACAATAACATGAGTCATGAGTCATGACCAAATAGTTATGTTTACAAAATGAGCCATCTACTTGAAGTTACTGAACTTTGAAGTTTGAATCTTAGAAAGGTCCAAACCTCTCGAAAGGACCAAAACAATAAAGTTCAAAGTTTAAAGTTTAAAGATTAAGCTGAAGTCTAAAGTTTAAACAACATATAAAGTAATGAAAAGGAGAATCATCAAATAGTAAACAAATATCAGGTCCTCCTTCCACCACCTCGGGTACCGCGTGGGCCTCCACATGGTGGTAGTCTTGGGAAAAGATCTTGAGGCGGTAGGCCCGAGTTGAAGATGGAAGCCCCTCTGTTGTTGGAATCCTGGACATGGGGGCCTGGCACTAGATGGGGTCCCATCTCAACATGATCATCATCATCCAAAGAACACCCTCCAATTGCTCAAAAAGCAATACTCCATCCTCTAGATTATTCTCCTCTGGATTGTTGTCCCAGCGCCTCATGTTTTGATCCATCTTTGCCTCCTTACGGTGTGGGACAACAATCTCAAGTTGTAATGAACATAGAACAAGCTCTTTGCCCGACTTACATTCAACTTTGTTCCTTTTAACGCTAAGGATGAAACTGTAGGTGCTCCAAAACCTCTCTGCCGAAGGGGTATTACCACGTGGCTTTCGTGTTGCCGAGCTCTACGTAGGCGTGGGGTAGTACAGCCATGCATGTTCCACCACTCAAGAGAACTCAGTTTCCCTCGATCTCTAATTGCATGGTTGGTTCCAAGGCACCATTGCTAAGGATGTAATGGCTCAATTGTTTCCTTATGTTGTCCCACTCCTCCTCGTTCGGGATGAGTTTATCTAATGCTTTCATGTAGCCTGCTTGAACCTCTGGATCTTGGTGTGGTCTTTTTCTTGGTCCCACCACCGGGTGTTGGTGATGAAAGCCATGATACATGATAGTATTTAGGTGTTAGCACATATGCTAAGGCAGGTAGTGGAATATTTAGCATTTCCCACCGTTTTCCACCTCTACGAATATGGTTATAGGGTTGACATCTTTAGGCTGAACAATGTCTTTAATTTGCCCCAAAATGCTATCCATTTGCTCATACAACTCCCCAATGATCGGTAGATCACGAATCACGCAAAACTGATCATGTGATAAATTGGCTTGGTGAATTGAGCAATGATAGAGAAAGTGCAACAAAATTGAAGGAGACAGTCCTTGACTGTTGTTGCACCTTCTCTATTGTTGCACCTTCTCTATCATTGCTCAATTCATCCCATTCATCCCTCATCTCATAGCACCCAAAGCTTGTCTCACCTTCAATGAGCCTAAAATTTGAGGTAATAGCTAGCAAATCTAGTGGTTGCAATCTTAAGTGGCTGCAACTTAGAGTGAATCTTTGTGAAGTAATTGACCCTTGGCCCATGCCGTTGATATTAAAATTTGGTGACTTGCTTCCCTCTCTTGTACGGCTGATTAATCCATCCACATTCTCTATGCTTGACAATATCATGCATCAAAAGGTTCAAGGTGTGCACCAAACACCTGGACCAAAAGATGTGTGGATGAGCTGCATTTCAATGATTTTACACGCTCCCTTACAATTAACATTGCTCGGTGATTGCAGATCACATTAGATAACACCAACATCATTAATTGTTTTCAAGAGGGCTAAATGTTTTAGGAAGATGCAATAATTGAAGATGAGTCATGTCCTGCAAGAAACATTGCACCGCTTGCAGAAACACCAAGAACATTGATCAAATGTTGGTTTCTAACATTTGTCCAACCATCATTACAATAGATACTGATAATACGACCATTCATCTGTAAACCGTTTTAGAGCTCTTTGAACTTTTGCTTTTTCCATGTCAAGTAACACAATTCTAACTTTCTCATAGGGGGGCTCTTGTATCATTTGGAGACTTAGTTGCCTTGACAACATCGTTACTTGATAAGGGGCGAAGCACATTGAATGGGACACCACAGAGAAACCGAGCCACTTTTGCATCCACCTCAACCCTACCTCCAATATCAAGGAAAACTGCTATTGTTCTTCTAGATCGAGGTTCGAACCGATTACCACATTGAGATGGAGATGTGTTGCCCCCAAATCTAGATGAGGCATCAGGTTGAAGATTTTTCTTTTTACCATACCTTTTGTCACGGTTTCCTCTATCTTTATAGTTTTGTCCTACGCTCCTTGGATATATTAGGACAAGCGTGATCCCAGTGGACCCCCTTGTTGTCATCACTCTCCACATTTACACCACAAAGATGCCTCCTTAGATGGGTATATGAATGGGTATAAGGTTTTCCATCATGACAGTTATGAGGACATGCAAATTTAATGCTTCCACCACCTCTCCCATCCTCAACTTTTTTTACAAATTGCCACAAGGGGTCTTGATAAATCTTTGTGTCCTACATTTCCCTCTTCATTTCCCTCTTCCCTCTTCTAAGTTTTCATCAACTTCCTATTGTGGGTTACCATGAAAATCATCACTATCATCTTCTTCCTTGATGCAGCTTCTCCCACCACAACCATGAGAACCAAATAGGAATGATAAACCAAAGAAAACCATTTTCTTCAGTTTATGATGCACAATGCAATAAAAATAAGAGAAAAGGAATGGGAAGAGTGGGAGGAAAAAAGCATTAACAAAGTTAACCCAAGGAAATGAGGTTGGTTTGGGCTTCTTATAAGCTCTTGAAATTTGAAACCGGAAGATGGGCGCCTTTGTTCTCTCACTCCAGCTCCTCTTTGCTCCTCTTCCAAGCTCTCCTCTGCTTTCTCCTCCAAGTTCTCACAAATATGCACTCTCCAACCTCTCCTTTGCTCTCTCCTCCAAACTCTCTCCTCCAAGCTCAAGATGAAGAATGAGGAGAATAGAGGGGAAAGAGCTCTTTTATTCTCCTCATGCTTTTCCCTCAACCCTAAGCCTAAGCTAGGCCCCACCCAAATTCAAAATTAAAAAATTCGAACTTTTCTAAAAAAGCGGATCCCAACAGGCGTCGCATTTCATCTTAGGCGTCGTGGGCGGCCTCTGAAGGCGCTTGAGCAACTTCAAAGCCGGGAATCGCCGATTTTTTGATCAGCTTCCTTTTTTGAGTGCAGCAGTGGGTCGGGGCCTTTTGGCAGGATCGAGCTTGGGAAGGCTTCGGTAACCACGCTCAAAGAAAAAGCCCGGCCTTTGTTACCATCTTTTGCAAACCTGGGAGAGCATTATAGTTGAGATGTCCAAACCTTATTGCCATGGTTAGAGTAGGGGTTGATCATCTCATGGGCTAATGCTTGAATAATGTGCCATAGTTCGTAGGGGTTGATCATCTCATGAGCTAATGCTTGAATAACTTGACAAGTGACTTTGTAAAGTCCACCTTCTTGAGCTCCGATTGTCATGGCTGAGCTCATACTTTCAGTTGAGGGCCACATAAGAGCCTTTCCTTTGGAGAAGGCTACTGAGTACCCTTTACTTTCTAGAACTGCAACTGAGATAAGATTTTTCTTTAATCCAAGAACATAAAGAATTTCTTCAATATGAAATACATTACCTGAATGAAGCTGAAAGGATGCTGATCTAAATCCTTTGATGGCATAGGTGCCATCATCACCCAATTCTACCTTACATTGAACTTCTTATCTCGATAGTTCACAAGGTTCTGTTTGACGCCTGTTATGTGCTTGGAGGCCCCGCTGTCCACTAACCAAACTTCTTTTGATTTGGTGACAGTACCGGAGAGAGCTGAAACACGATAACTTTCTCTGCGTTGTTCTTGTTCTTTAGTAGCAACTCTGTTTCTCCTTCTTTGAGGCTCTTCTTCCTCAGTTGCAACTGAAGCAAGGAACCTGCCTCTCTGTTTCTGATGTGGAGGGTTCCTGCAGTCTTTTGCATAATGACCTAGCCTTTTACAGTTAAAGCATCTTACTTTAGACAAATGATAATGAAAGTGAGAGTGCTTACCTTGGGGTTTCTTACCTTTGCCTTTGTATTGAGGAAACCTCTTCCATTTCTTGGCTTTGATTGAAAGAGCATGGTCTTTCACCGTTGAGGGTTCATTTATGCTTTTAAGTCTACCCTCTTCTTCCAGGCAATAATGCCATAATCTCTCGAAGTTGGGTTGAACTTCTCTTCCATTGACTGATGAGAGAAATGTCTTCCATGAGTCAGGAAGACCATCTACTGTTGTTTGTACAAGGTCATCATCATCCACTGCAACTCCAATTGCTGCAAGCCGATCTCTTGTTGGGCAATTTTGGAAAAAAAGGCAGAGATAGTTTCATTCTTTCCCATCTTTAATGTACGTAGTTGTTTCTTCAAAATCATCTTCTGAGTTGGGGTCTTCTTTTCATATAGATTTGCTAGGGCATCAAAACATTCCTAAGTTGTCCTTAGATGAGCAATAAAAGGCATCATGCTGTCTTTAACCGAGTAAAAAATGACCCTCTTGGCTTTGGCTTGCCTCTTCTTATAGTCTGCTCTTCCTGCATTTGAAGTAGGTTCTTCCATCACCCTGGTAACCAGCTCATCCAAGTCACCTTCTTCTAGGATATTAAAAACCCTAGCCTTCTATGCATTGAAGTTTGAAGCCCCTTCAAGCCTATCTTCTGCTTTGACTGAAGATGAAGCCATACTGAAAATAAGATTTGATATAAAACAAGCTTAATACTTATCTACAAAACAAACCCTTAGGTGTGGATCTACGCAGGCTCAAAAGTCTGCCATAATTGAACTCTTTTCATGCCCTAAGCTCTGATTCCATGTTAGAAATTAAGGGAAAACTAGAAACAAAAATATCCTTTTAAATTTTATTTACTACGGTAGTTTTGGATCAACAATATTTTCAAAAATTCTGATGTAAACCAATAACAGAAATAATACAATGGTTCTGAACATTACCTTAGCAAAAACAAAGAGCAGATTTACCTGATGACCTTGCAGTTGTCCTCTTTTTTGAATGCTCAGAAAAAGCTTTAAGGATCATTGATCAAACCCTCAGGGGTAGATCTCATCATGATCTTGCGAACAGTTTGCCAAGAAGAACATAGGGAGATATCAGAAAAACAACCAACATACCAAACATCAAAAGTAAGGCTGAAACAAAAGCCCCACTGCCCAATCTAGAGGCTGAAAGGAAACCACTAACAACCCTAACAAAATTATGTCCAAGAAGAGGGACTGTTACAACAATAGGCAACATTTTGGTAGCAGATTTAGGGCTGTCTCAACAAACCCTAAAGACTGTAGACTAGGTACCATGCACATGTGACAATGACAACACAAAGAGATCAACAACAGACTAGAAAAGACACAACGACAACAACAAGTGGCACCATCGACAACATAAAGGGGAAAGACACTAGCAAAGAAGGTGGCGGTAGGCTTGGGAAAGTGGATCTTTAGGGTTGGATTAAACCCTAATAAAATAAGCAATTTAAAATAATTAATATTTTAATTCATAAAATATTAATTAGAATAGTCAACAAGTCAAGGTGGCTAGCAAAGACCTAAACCACATAAACAATAAGGGGGATGTGGCTCGAACAAGGGGAAGCAACAATAACAAGACAAAGTCAAAAGGGGGGTCTTCTTTAATGGAAAATGTCCACAAGGGTCTCATGATATAACTTATAAGCTTTTATCATCCCAGCATAAGAGGAAGGTCAATGATGTGATCATGTCCTTCTTCTTAACTGCTCCTAGGTCTAATGGACCATCCTGGGAGAGAAGAAGATCACACAACATCTATGCTTGGTACTTAACTAAGAAACTGCCTGGTCCCAGACCAGGATACCCCAGAACACATCTAGGGGCCCTAGATTACAACTAGGGTCTTACCCACCAAGGTACACAACCAAGGATCAATCCAAGCATGAGCAAGGATTCCCTGGAACACATCCAGGGGCCCTAGAACACATCTAGGGACTTGTATCATCAAACTGCATGGTCCTTGACCAAGAACCCCAATAATACATTGGGGGCCCTCACTAGGGTCTTTTTCCATGGCTCTAACTGCTTGGTCCCAGACCAAGAAACCCAGGAGTGTACTGGGGGGCCTAGATCTTAGCTAGGGTCTTTGCCATCCTCTCGGAGAATGGCTCTTGCAGTTGCTTAATTTTAACACCCCTTTTCTCCTTTCTTTGACTCTGCCCCTACACCCTTGGATGAAATGTCCTCTTTACCCAATTAATGAGATCTGCCCATTCATTCAGCGTGTGACACAAGCACATGAGCAAAGATTCCTTCTTTGCTCCAATGTACTTTGTGTGTGTCTCATCCTCTCACTTAGGCTGCCTTTTATTATGTTGAGTTAACGCTAAATCCAAAATCCTAGATCTTCTAAAGTGATCAAAGGCTGAGATTAGATCTCACCTTCACTTTAGATCTAACGGATATGATTTAATCAACTCACTTAAGTTACTAATGCCAAAAACTTAGGCATTTAACTTAATTAATCTCACATTAATCTAAAAGGTCATTCACTTTAATAAGTAACACAACCCTATTAGCTCCAACGGGTATAAAAAATGCCATGGCAAAATTTATCCGCAAATTTCTGTGGCAAGGAGGTAAAGATAACGAGAACAAAATTCACATGGTAAACTGGAACATTGTATGTGCACCTAGAGAGCATGGAGGGCTTGGAGTCCGTGACCCTGAAAGGGTAAATATTGCTTTCGGGCAAAGCTTTTCTGGAGATTGGTTACGGGCAGTAAAGACTGGTGGAAGAAAGCAATATGCCACAAGTATTTAATAAGAAATCAAAGAAAAAACATGGACTTAGTTCTAGACAATAAAGCTGGCTCTCCTATCTGGAAATTATTAAAAGCCTCCCTTCCTTTCTTTCGAGATTCTCTCATTTGGATACCGGGGAATGACAAGAAAATCAATCTTTGGGAGGACTGATTATCTGACGCAGGGATCCTCAAAGAAGTTTCATCCTTGGAACCTGTTCGCGTGGTTATCAAGTCAAGGAAAATTCTCTTTATTTGACATCTCAGACTGGCATAGTATGGACTCTGGAAGGGATGGAACTTGGGAGATATCCCTCCTCATTTCTCTAGGGATGCCCAATCTTTTCCTCTTATTATTAATGGGACGACCCCAATGCATCTGCAACAAAGGGATTGTAGGGGATGGGAAACTTCTGGATATTCGATTAAGGAGGGGTATAAGAAACTAACCAGGCAACTCAGGCTTCCAGAAAAATCTAACATATGGCAAGTAATTTGGCACATTGATGGGCTCCCAAAGGCCAGCATCTTTGGTTGGCAACTAGTTCACAACAAATTGCTCACTGGGGAAACCCTGTTTAAACGAGGATTTTCAGGACCATTCAGATGTGAATTATGCAAATAAGCCCTTGAATCATCAACGCATATCTCAAAGTTTACAAGGGGTCTTTTCATAAGAAACCTACCTTCCATCGTCTTTGGAAGACATTCTCGAAATTTGTGTGTTGGCAAATATGGTTGGCTAGAAATAGAGAGTTTTCTTTAAAAACATCCTTTCTCTCCCCTCATCAGTTGCTGCCCATGTAATGGGTCAAATGGTGGAATATTTAAACTCTAGAAGAATAAAAGTGGAGAATGTGGAGAAATTAGAAAAGGGATGTCAAAATTCTCATCTCCCCTAAAATTTCCCAAAGATCAAACTGGAAGCTTCGGGTACCCCCTCAGGAGTATATCTTGTGGCTTACATCTCAATCAAGATACACTTTGACGGGGCTTCAAAAGGCAACCCAGGGGAGGCAGGTGCGGGAGGGGTTCTGTACGGCCCTAGAGGAACTCAAGTTTTGGACTTCTCTTGGAATTTGGGCATTGCATCGAACAATGTGGCTGAAGCCTATACGGTATATCAAGGATTACTATTGATGCAGGAAGACCAGATCAACCAAATATCCATAGTGGGAGACTCCAAAAATACCATTAGATACTTTGTCAAAGGATCTGCCCCCAAGGACGCTAAGATTAAGAGAATTATTGAAAGAATCCTACTACTCATAGCTAGTACCTCAACAAATGTTTTTCACATTCTCAGAGAAAATAATCGAGAGGCAGACAAAATGGCAAATAGGGCAATTGGTATGGCCCCTGGTTCTTTGCAGGTCCAAGGGAGTGTAAAATTTGTAGCCCCCCCTTAATGGCAAAAGTTACAAAAAGGATTGGGGTCCATAGGGCCTGTTATCGCACGGTTTGTAGGATAGGTCCAAGGGCTTGAGTCAGGGCTTGAAACCGGCGTAACAGGAGCTTCCCCACCCACTGTCACCTCGATGGGGAGCT
This sequence comes from Picea sitchensis, assembly GCA_010110895.2. Lineage (NCBI taxonomy): Eukaryota > Viridiplantae > Streptophyta > Pinopsida > Pinales > Pinaceae > Picea > Picea sitchensis. The sequence goes on from SNQJ01S0119986.1 coordinate 24,337, forward strand.
CTTTCTATTTAGGAGGGCAAGTCCANTGCTCAGGTCGCTCCTGCTCTCGGTACTCCATGTCTAGGACCATGTGGGCCTCGAGACATGATCTCCTAGTTATCCCTAGATATCGGGGATAACAGGGCCCACGTTGACGTCAGAAGAGGAAGGACACGTGGGTATGGCATGCAAACCTGAGATCTTGGCATAAATCTTCGAGGGCATTCGAGAAGGATTTATTCCATTTTTGTTTGGCTTGTGGGGAAGGACAGGCTGGGATCTTTGTTAATCATGCCTCATGATGCGACTTGGGTTCTCCTCTATGGTGATGGTACTTTGGCCCTTGGGAATTTAACAGAGGAAGTACGTTGGGAAGTCAATCCACCCCCTGTGATGATGACTTTGTTGACGGGCGCAAAGGAGGTAATGAAGAAAGGATTTGCGTAGCAATGGGAAGTACAGGCCACGATAGCTTCATTTGGACCTCTGGAGCTTGGGAAATCATATAAGATCGTGAATGTATGCATGCTAGCTCTTTGTGTTCAATCTCAGATTGGGGGACATGTTATATATATCATAATCAAGGAGCAAAGAACAACAAATTCGATTCTGGGTTTGGATTCTCAATGATGGATGCACAAGGGGGTAGTACTCGGTTGGTTAGACTCATATCGTGGAAGGATTCAAGGTGGCTTCTTCTTCTGGCTTCCTCTGTGGACGGAGGTCGTTCCTTTGCGGAGTCATATGCATGTTGGAATCCCGGTAAGCCTTGCTAAACATTTTCCAGTTCCAATTGGGTTTAAGTCTGTTCTTATTTTTTTCCAGACATAAAGTATAGTGGCCATTAGCAGAGGGTTTATTGGGGAGTGATTCATTGCTCTCTCTCTGGCAAATCTGGCTGTTTTTGGTTGTTAATTTTGTGTTGGTAAGCCCGATTGGTAGTTTCTTTGTGGAGGTTCCAAAAATAATAGAATTCGATTTCTGTAATCGGATTACATCCATGGCTAAAGGAAAAGAACCTAAGTTCGCACAGGTAACAGAGGTGACAGAGTCTGTGGAGGATAACTTTACTTCCACCCAACGTCTTTCTATCGAGGTTGACTCACACAACTCGACTATATCTTTCGCTCTTGATACTCTGGCTCAACACAAAATGTTAATTGGCCAACTCTAGGATGAAGTGGATTTCCTTTGTAGGCAGGGGGAGTCACTGCAACGTTAATTGGATATGAGGACTTCACCTTCAGAAGTGTTAGTTCCCGAAGCAGGTTCTGGGAGATTTCGGTCGCCAGGAGGAAAAAGGAATGAAGATGCTACTAGATTTGAATGTGGTTGTGGAGATTCCAACAGAAGAAGCGATAAAAGAAGAGCTCTAGCATGAAATTTCACAATTTCTGAAATGTATTTTTTTTTTGAATGTTTTCTGGCTTTCAGATATAGTATAGAATCTGGAAGAAATGTTAGACATTATAGGCTTGGTAAGAAACTCTTGGTTATGGATAGAACATTGATGCTGGGTTTTGTTCTGTGTACCAACATTTTCTCATGTACTCAGCGGTCTCAACTGTGCCCTTTTTATTAATAAAATTTTTCCAGTTTGTGTAAAATAAATAAATTTACACATAAAGTGAAACTCCTAAGGTTTTGAGAGGTAATGAGGACGACTTCCACATGCTAGACACCAAGCCTATGTGGAAGTACCTGTCCGATGCTAAATACATCAACACAGATCTAAATTTTTAATTTTTTTAAACCAAAAGACAAATTCAGGTTTAAAATAACTTACCTTTTCTCTTCTCCAACTGTTCAACCTCTTCCCATTGTGATGAACAACACACCTACCACACCACCCTGCGCCTAGTTCTCCTTCTGGACTTATCCCTACACAACTACATGCTGTTGTACTCCGCTGTTTATAGTTGTTTTCTGTTGTCTTCTACAACACCAACCTGGGTTGGTTTACGACAAATATTTCTACCTACTCTATCTGCCTAGCACACGAAAATACTCTATCCAAAACACCACACAAAAGAAATTTTGCTCCACCAATTCATACACCCAACCCCCAAAAAAATTGCAATTCTGAAAGTATAACTTACTACTTTGCTTGTTGGGTTAATCTTGTTGTTCATTCATGTTAGGCCTCTGTACATGCATTTTGGGTGCTCTGCTATGTTGTTGCAGAGTTTCATAGTTTCAATGTGCCTCCTGTCCTTCCTACTCAACTCTTGTTCACACATGACCTGAACACAGTTACCTAAGTCTGCTTCTACACAATTTGCACACACCTTCCTTAGTCTGTCTCACAATTTTTTTTTGCTTGACGTGCCTGTGCCTGCATTTTTTCGGTGTGTAGGAGATGCAAATTTGTCTGCTTGCGCTTGTTTGGTTAGGGCTTCTCTTACGCCTACATGTGAGGGTTTTAATGGTATGTTGGGTTTGCATTCTTGTGTCTTTGTATCTTTCATGCGCTTATGTATGTTGGGTCTCTTTTGTTGCGCCTATGCCCTATGTGTTCACTTGCATGTTGTGCCGCTGTCAGGGGGTTTGAATGCACACAAGAGGTGGGTGCATGCTGCTGTTACATCGACTAAGATTCTCTCTGCATAACTTTTCAAAATTTTTGGGCTTTCTTGTCTCATATGTGTCAATGTTTCTAGTTCTGAGACCGGCACAAGTCTGTGGAGTGTCCAACATAGTGCTCCATCTCTCCACAAGAAAAGCATCTCACTGTGCTCATGTCTCTCTCTCACCCACCGCCACTCTGCTGTGGTTTGGCCCCTCCCTTGGGACCCTGTCTAGCACCACCCTTGTCGGTCTTCTTGTTGCCCTTAGTCCAAAGAGCAAGATCCTCATCACCCTTTGATACACGCTGCTGTCCTGAAGATCCTGAGTTGCATCTCAGTTCCTCCTGTACGAAGTCGTCCCAAAGTCTCTCCCAAGTAGGCATGACCTCTCGGGCTACAATGCCTCGTACAAATGAACCCCAAGGTTTGGAAAAGTTTTCAAAGCTGTCCTCACCAA
>SNQJ01S0119987.1:0-11889 GCA_010110895.2 Picea sitchensis
CCTAAAGCTTGAGGAAAGGCTAAAGGGTTGGGACAAAACGGATTCGGAAATTGGGCAGAGTTTCTTTCCTATGATTTTCCTCCTTTGAATAGTACCCCTACCCCTTCTTTTATAGGCTAGAAAGAGCTAGGGTTTTAAACGAACTCTCAGCCATGCATGGCTGGGAGTTCCATTCAACTGACCCAAAGCTTTTCGTTCCGGCGGAAACTTTCCTGATTTTTTGCTTTGTTAGGTAAACGCTGGTTGTAGTGGGTCAGCTCGCGTTCCAACGTGTGCAGTATAAGTCCTGCCAGCGTTCCAACGTGTGCAGTATAAGTCCTGCCAGCGTTCCAACGCGCCCAGTGATAGGTTAGGGCGGGGGTTACTTAATTTAGGAGGTTTTTGAAGAGTCTGTTCAGCATGGCTTTGGTAATGAAGGGAAATGAGTTGGCTTGATGCCAGGTAAGCATGGATGGTGCAATTTAGGGTTATAACATTCACCCTCATTGAGATCAAACATCCCCTTAATCTAATCCCCAAAACACCAGCTATTAACTACTCTGAGCCCGATGATTTTGAATCTGACGAGGAAGGGTTTAACTCGGATCACTTATGCAACCTCGTGATTGACCCTTATGTTAGAAGGGCTTCCCAGGACAAAATGTAATAAGTGGATTTAACCACTCCCTAAATCAAGATACTATGTTTGTTTGCAACTTTGGAAAGTTACCTTTCACACCTATTCCAAATCCCTACAACTAATCGAATGTAGGTTTTCTACCAGAAAGTATAAAAAATGTCAAATCAATTTTTTATAAGCGCTTTATTTTATGGTTGTTGTTACTCAAAAGGAAAATGGCGTGGACAATATGGCATTTTGACCGACTCGAAATTTATGCAAATAGATGAAGATGCAATCTTTTTTGTTTCAATGAAAGCCATGTTATGAGAAGGAGAAAACATTTATCATTCCCAAATGCACAATGTCCCAAAATTTACTAAACTCACCAATATCAAGATTTTCAAGAAATGAGACAAATAGACTGCACACCAATACAAGATTCATGGCCCCCCAATCTAATGCAAATATGCCCCCAATCTAATGCAAAGAAACAAATAAGATTTTTGTTTCAAAGATATCTAAAATCAATAGCAAATCACTTCAAAACAAAAACAAAAAACCAAACAATTTTTCTCTTTTACCGCGAGTTATTCAGAAAAAAGAAGTGTTCTTTTCACTAAACAATTCTAAAGAAAAACAAGGCTTTGTAACTGAAAGACACTCAAAGGAAGAGATCAAATCTTTCAAAAGAAAACAAAGCAAAGATGGCTAAAAGAAGCTCAAAAAATATCAAGTAGACTGTAAGCAAATCATAATCAAACCCAAAAATTCACCCCAAAACCAAATCCAAGGTCTGGGTAAGGAAAACCATCAAAAATCAAGAATTTCACAATTTCTGTAGGCTAGAAGAATAGCACAGTGCAGAAATCACTGATTTCCATGGGCCAGATATGGATAGGGCACGGAGTTTCCGCACTGGTCAAAATAGGTAGGGCACGGACATCCTAAGTCATCGCACTATCCCTCAAAGCAGGGTGCGGAAATCAAACAAAAATGGGAAAAATTAAAAATTGAGAAGGTTTGTCAGTGAAGTTTAACAGTCAGAGAGTCACGCTAGATATTCCAGTGACTCAGAAAATAGAAACCAAGCAATCAAAGCAAGAAAACAAGGAAAACTAGGAAAACATTTGTCTCCCCAGTGGAGTCACCAATTTTTTTATAGGATAAATCAGTAAATGCGGACATAAACTAATCTTCCTAGATCCACCTGGATCTAGAGTAAAAAAAGATAGAACATGGTGTTTTCCCTAAGCTTAATCATTGGATATACTATTAGATAAGAGACAAAACACATACCTTTTAATATCACTTATTTATGTCTTTGTTGTCCCTGCTTCACTCTGGTTCTCTTATGCTATTGATCCTACAATAAAACACAAACCAACCAAAGTGAAAGAAACAATAATATATTCAATGAAACTTAAACATGTGATCAAGGAGTCATGTAATAAAATGAGAATAATTTTATGGGAAAGAAACATGCCACTGTACTATATAATGTGGAAGAAATATACAACTAGATGCCTTGATGTCGTCAAGTTCCTTCCAACAGTTCCTTGCTTCCCACACACTTCTTTCTCCAAGGATTCTGAGACCATGGATCTGATAGATACTCACAATCTATCTTAACAAGGCAAAGCTCAAGGCCAATCTAACCAAGCTAACAATCTCAATCCAAAACAACTCAAACCCTCATCAAGCTAACTTTCTCCATGAGATCTCCGCTCCTTTTATAAGTTGAAGAGGATAAGCTGAGGAGGTTAGGATGATCCCACTAAATCATGAAAGTGAGTAAGATCCAAACCATTCGGAGGCCACCTCACCATAGAATCTTCTCCTTCTAGAAGCATCGAGAAAATGCTCATTTTTCCCACGTACGAAGGTCTTCGCGACCTGGCTATAGTGAATCTTGCGGAAATTCTGCACCCTAGATATAGTGAAGCCTACGGAAATCAGGCATTTCCACACCCCAACTATGGTGCAGCCCATGGAAATCCTCTAAAATAAGGTTTTTACAGAGGAAAACACAACTTCTTCTCTCAATGAAAGTTCTTCTCCCTTCTTTCTTCAGGAATTCAAGCCACCGACCTCTCTGAAGGAAACATATAGGTTTACATCATTAATGATCATGAGGGTGACAAAAATAATGTCTAACACCAGCTGCCACGAGTGCTAGATTTTCGATGGGAGGAGAAAGCTACAGTCCCTGTTGTTAAAGCCAATCTCAGTCGAAACACCTTTCATGCAGTGGGGCCTAGATTTCAAAGGAGAGATAAATCTTCCATCTTACACGCAGCATAAATGGATTCTCATGACCATCGATTATTTTACGAAATGGATTGAGGCGATCCCCACAAAGCAAGCAACCGACGCGGTCATCATACAGTTCCTGGAGACGAACATCTTGTCAAGGTTCGGGTGTCCTGTTAAAATCATAACAGATAATGTGGTCGCATTCAAGTCTAAAAAGATGGAGAAGTTCTGCCAAGATTATAACATAACCCTGGGGCATTCCATGACATATAATCCACAAGGAAATGGGTTAGCAGAATCCTCAAATAAGAGCCTGACCAGGATCATCAAAAGGCTCTTACAAGACAACAAGAGAGCCTAGCATAAGAAGCTTATCTACGCGTTGTGGGCAGATCGGATTACCACCAAAAAATCCATATCAACATCACCTTTACAGATCGTTTACAACGTAGACCCGATTTTCCCCACTGCACTAGGACCACCCATCAGGAAGTTGTTGCAAGAGTAGGAGGTTGAGCCAAATGATGCACAAAGAAGGATAAACCAGTTGATTCACACATAGCAGGCAAGGAAGCAGGTGTATAATCGATCTCAACTCCATCAGGATAATATAAAGAAATATTTCGACAAACTTTCCAAGAAGGAAGGTTTGCAGGTAGGAGATTTGGTGCTGAGATGGGATGCGAGAAATGAAGGTAAAGGAAAGCACGAAAAGTTCAATCACCTTTGGATGGGACCATTCAAAATAGATGCGTACTACGGAGACAATGCTTATTTCCTACAAGTACTGGATGGACAATGGCTTGGTTGGGGGCATGTAAACGACAGGTTCCTCAAATGTTACCTGATCAAATAAAGTCCCTTGAAGTCATTTGTCATTATAAATAGTCGTTTTATTTTTGCGTTGAGTCAGTAGGTCAGCAGAAAATTGAAGGCCGAAGTGAAGGCCCTAAATTTATGCTGAAGTCTTAGAAGCTCTGTCAATGAGTCTAATTTGTTTTCTATACGTCATTTATATTTATTAGTGTCTAGAGGTCGAATAAAGCCCAATGGTCAGGCACCTGATCTACTGTTCTTTTCTACCTCATAGGGAGGATAGCATCCTCGTTGGAGCGATTTGTTAGCGCCACCATTTTTATTTCCATTTAGAGTCGGTTTTGAGTCACATTATGATCCATGCGCCCAAACATGTGAAATCAGGTACGTAGCGTCGTGGGTTTGGAGTCATCAAATGGCTAGTTGGCCCTTGGAAATGGAAAAGGGTGTCAGAGTCGGGAATTGTATACATGGTATGGGCATGTCTTTTCCCAGAACGTAGAAACCCATTAAGAAACCAGTTTTTACGTGCCCTCGTCGAGTCGAGTGGTTAATAAAGGTTGCGTCGGCTAGTACAATAGTTATTATTAGTTCATCATGAAGGCCGAGAGAATGAAAAATCACGGCGTTCATATTAGGCATGCTCAGCAAGCCTTACCACCTGCATCCTACACAGAGGGATTTTCCATGGACAACCTACAATTCGACTTGAAACATCTCGTCACCATAAATTCGCTACTTTCTAGCATGTTTCCCTCTCTTGGTCGATTCTCTATAAATCTCATATGCTCGGTGTACCCTCCAGCAATAGAACTAGGACTAATCTCTTTTCACAGTTTCCCCTTTCCAATCCAGTTGTATCAGAACCGCTCCCCCTATGCATTTGTTAAATACACTGCGCGCAGTGTATACCTTGGTCACGCCATGGCGGCTTCTCAGAGCGTAGGAAAGGGCACGCGGAGAGGTTGAACTGCGAGGTTTGAACCCCAAAGAGAATGGAATTCTTTCTCACCCGTGACAACCATTCCCAAAGACATGAAAGGAACCATTCTTTCACCCTCGGAAGGGACCAGATCAAGTCACGAAACAACTGAAGCAGAGAAATTCATACAGGAAAGGGAGACAACAAGGACCCCCTCCTCCCAAAAACAAGTGCCTCGGAGGAGGGGCAGGCTGAGAAAGAATGAGGAGATTAGGAAGGCTCAAATTGGAGAAGAACCATGCGTCAGATTGATAGCTAAATAACTACTCAGATGCGCCATCCGGCTAGAACCTACCGAGAAATCGATTCGTGAAGGCGGGAACATAACGAGGAAAGCGGACACCACGGGAGAAAATGACGAAGCGTCATCTCAGTAGCTGAGATAAGAAAAGATGGTTATTTCTGAGCTCTATCAGCAAAATAGGGAATTAAGGTGACAGCTAGCGACAAAGACCATGGAAGTGTCAGCTGCACAGAGTCACGAAGGGAACGTGGCATGGCTAAAAAGGAAGCTTAGATAGGTGCAGAATTTTGTTATCCAGCTGTGAGATGCATAAAGGTTAAACGAAGAAAGGCACACGGAGCATCTCAGAGAATGTGAAACAACCAAGAAGGAAACCTGCGTGGCTCTTTCTAGCACACAGAAAGAGAAATTTTAACGAGTGGTATTTTCTTCACGACAGTTTTGAGTGATACGTGTCCTCTAAAGTATCCTACCATTTTGATAACGGTCGCGAGAATCAAACGGTTGTTTATTGCACATAGTTCTCCAGCAAATAGGTGCATAGCATAAGGCAAAGCCAATATTACAGACAACAAGCTTTTGTAGACACTTGTTCACTAGGATACCCAATTAGGAGATACAACGACACATCTTTCCCCAGATCAGATCCTGACTGACAATCAAACCACGTGGCGAACCTAAATACATTCGTTGGTGGACATGCGTAACTATTGCCTATTTTTGGATAGTACCATGCGAAGAGTCTCTGGCACATGTGGCATGTTTTTTCTAGTTTAGGGTTAACAGTTAGAAAGTAGGGCAACCCAATCAGCGCCCTCATTTATATATTTCATATTTTCGATGTAAGCAGGGTTGGTTGGAAAATTGGGTAGACGATAGCTATTGTATGTAAATCTGAAGTTTTTTTACCAGAAGTTAATGCAAAGGTCCTGTGATTTGATGAAAAGATTCTAGTTGTAATAGTTGGATGTATTGTGCCTCTCTCTTTGCATATGTGTTTCCTGTTATCTTTATTTCATATCTTTTACTCTCTATTTCGGAACAAATTTTTGAACCTGTGGATTAGTTGCACAACGCCCCTTGTTCACGCCACTTAGACAAAATGTTTTCTTATAAAGCTAACTCTGAATTTGTCCGCAGTGATGCTCTTGAGTTACTTCCTGTAATTTCCCCTGCCACACATTAAGTTCTTACACTAAAGGTTGTTGGTCATCTAGCCTTATCCTCTCAAATCCAGTCACTGAGTCATTTTTACCGTCTCTTTCTCAAATTGACCCCATAGCCCAAATCTTACCTGTCTGTGCCAATATAACCAGAAACCATTTTATCATCAGTGTTAAATCTAGCCATTGTTTTCATAGCCATATCTTGGGTAGAGACCGCGCCATTTTCGAGAGAGCCCTCTCTAGATCCGAAACGCTAATTTCGGGTCTCAAATTTGGTTGAAAAATTTACCCTTGTCGTCTGTTTATGAGCCAAATAGATTTATGAAGTGCTAACATTCGCGGTGCCGTTACCGGGGACGAAGTTGAAAATATTTTCCCTAGGAGAAAAATAAACGTTTCAGCTTGACCCCTAAGGGTAACAGAGGGACAAACACCCATACCGACTAAAACCTTTACCCTGGCGACTCCAGTCCAAACAAACCAGTATCCCTAAGTAGCACTACTCAGGAAACCTAGCTCCAAAGACATTTTACACCAAAGAGAATCCTAACCCAAACCCCTCTGAGCCTGTGTGCGACCCCGAGAAGGTTATGCACAAGGATAGAGAGCAGGCACCAGACCCATTTTATTTCCTGGACAGAAGTCTGTTCCTGCCCAAAGACGGTGCACAGAGCATTGACGACCTTGAGTTTGATGCACTTTTCGACCAAACTCTGTTTAGGTCTAAGTCAGAGACCAGTTTAGACAAAACTATTTTCGACCCGAACAATTTCCAAGCCCTAGTGACAAATAATATCTCCCAAAATCCAAATCCCCCTAAGGCTATGCCTTCTAGATTTTCTCCCCTCATCCTTCTGGCCCAGTTACACGTCTTACCTCATAATTATAGCCAAAGAATCAGACTCTATGATGATGAGGGAAATGTTTCCGCCGAGAAACACCTGGACTAGTTTAATGACTTTGTCGACCTGGACGAGGTGGACTACGCAGATGCAAAAATGAGGCTTTTTGTGTAAATCTTTTCAGGAGAGGTAAGGAAGTGGTTCAAATCTCTCCCACTCATAAGCATTCAGGACTTCAGCGCATTCGAAAGGTTATTCCTAAACAAATGGGGGAATAAGGAAAACCCTTTGTAGTTGCTAACACAATACAATTATATGAGGAAAGAACCGAAGGAGACGGTGCAGGAATTCTCGGTTCATTTCTTGAAGGTGTACAACTCCATCCCTATGAAATTGAAGCCCCCCCCCCTAGTGTTGTGCAGTTGCGGTATGTAGACTCCTTCGACAGTGACTTTGCCTTGCTTCTAAGAGAAAGAAGATCGACAAGTCTAGATGCCATAATGAGTAACATTGTCAAGGTTAAAGTGAATATGATTTCATCAGGGAAAATGGAAACGAGGTTCAATCGGGGTGACAAGAGACGTCGGGGAGACGCACAATCATCGACGTCACGGTCCTCAGAGGACAAATTCAACATGATTATGAATACCATGGAAATGTTGATGGAAAAAATGTCCATGGGAAATAGGCCTGTTGCGTGAGAACACAACGACCCAAAGCCCAGAAATAAAAATCTTCAAAGGGGTTAGATTATGAAAATCAAGCAGCGAGACCCAGGTGACCAGTAGACAAGACCTCCTTTCCAGAACAACTACACAGACAAGGATTTCAACCAGACTTCCGATGACCAGATGCATTGTTGTGATGACAAAAACACGTGCGTGTTCTTGAAAAAGAGCGATCACGATTGATATATGAGCCAAATCGAAGACTTCGCGTTGGAAGTCGACGATGGTATGATACTTGAAACAGATGATGCATCATCTTGGGAGACGGAAGAATTTAGGAAATGTTATCAAAATGATATCATGCAGTCCCAGAAGAAGTACAACCTCCAAAAAAAAGATGTACCTATCGAGCCGCAACAAACGAACTCCGTAAAGAAGCCTACAATGGACACACCTTCCACGAGCCAACCGAGGCCAAACAACCCAATGAAGGATGAAACTGACAAGGCGCGTTCGAAGGAGGAAGTCCCCAAGAAAAATCCGGAGATAGGCCGGGAGACAAGCGGAAAGGAGGTAGAAAAAACCTGTCCCCCTTTCAATTTTGAGCACGAAATGGCCAAAATCAAAATCTTTGTCCCATTCAATGAGCTCATTAGAAAGGGTGAGTATCGGGAACAAATCATTAAAATTTTGAAAATGGGAGGGACCCCTAATACTCTGAACATTCGAGACGACAACCCTGCCATCTTGTTTGGTCTGCGCGTCTAAGAGACAAGCGATGCAGAAGATGTCCCTCCTTTCTATGTCAGTCTGCAGATCCATGAAATGACCCTACATAATGCCATGCTTGATTCTGGTGTATCACACAATCTCATGCTGAAGGTGATCATGGACGAGCTAGGTTTAGAAGTCACTAGACCATACAAGGACCTTTTCTCCTTTGATTCGAGGAAATTCGAATGTATGGATCTTATCAAAGACCTGGATGTATCGTTGGTTCAAATCCCCACCAAGAACATGGTCATGGACATAGTCTTCACAGACATACCACCAAAGTTTGGCATGCTGCTCTCCAGATCATGGGCTGCGAAGTTGAAGGGAAAGTTGCAAATGGATATGATGTATGACAATATCCCTGTTTTTGGCCATGACATAAGGATGTACAGAGAAGTGCTGCTGAAATACATAGTAAGCAGGAAGATGTAGTCCCACAATCATCCTATATACGTCGTTGACACCGAAGTGGGTTCATCTATATTCTAAAATGACTTTAGCTTTGAACAAGAAGGACCGATGACCATCACGAAAACTGACGAGGAAAACATGTAGGAAACAACAGAGTGCGCTGACCCAGAAGACCGTGCGGAAAATGGGGTGTGGAACATGAGTTTTGATGGCACATTCAGTCGAGAAGGAGCTGGGGCTAGTATATGGATGAGCCCCCCATAAGCGAGCACAAAGTTGCGTTCATATAAGCTCGTGTTTGAATGCACTAACAACATGGCCAAGTATGAAGCGCTAATATTGGGCTTACAAGTTTTGAAAGAACTAGGCGCGCAGAGGATAGCAGTGAAAAGATATTCTAAGTTGATCATAAATCAGGTGAAGGGTGTGTATCAGACCAAACAACCCAGACTGCAAGCGTACAAAAAAATTTCTTTGGACCTTCTCGAAGGATTTTCAAAGTATGACTTGACTTCTATACCCAGAGAACATAATTAGATCGCTGATGCGTTGGCCACCTTGGCCTCGGTTTTCAAGATTCCCATTCTTCCAAATAAAAGGTATGAAATCTAGGTCAGGCACATGCCAGCAGTGCTTGACAACATTAAACACTGGCAGGTGTTTGACGATGACAAGCAAGTGGAAAGATTTCTACTTATGAGTGACGAGTTCACTAACACAAACATTGATGGGGAAGACTGCGGCGATGAAGGTGAGAGCGCAAATGCGCGCAGTGATGATGACCCTTTCCAAAACCAGATAGCGGGAAGGGATATAATACAATTGAAGAACAATATCATTCCAAAGGGGTTGGTTCCGCTAGAAATGTTGTTTGACAAAAATTATGTGGCTAAGAACCCCAATATCACCACAAGTGAAGACAACGTGGAGGACTGCAACATCGGGACTGAGGAAGATACGAAGATGGTAAAATTATCAAAGACACTTAGTCCATAGGTCAAGAAGGATTATGTGAAGCTCATGAAGGATTTCCCAGACATCTTTGCATGGAGCTACGACGACTTGAAACTATATGACACGAAGGTGATCCAACATGTTATCCCTCTCAAGGAAGATCAAAAGCTTTCAAACAAAAGTTGAGATGGATAAATCCTCTATTACTGTTGTTGATCGAGAAAGAGGTAAAGAAGCTTTTTGATGCCAAAATTATTGTTTCTTTAAGATTCTCGAAGTGGGTAGCTAACCTAGTACCTGTAAGAAAGAAAAGCTATGAGATAAGATTGTGTGTGGACTTCCAAAATTTAAATAAGGTGTCTTTGAAAGACCACTACCCCCTTCCCAAGATGGACTAAATCCTGCAAAAGGTAGTGGGATATCAGAATATGCCCATGTTAGATGGGTTCTCAGGATATAACCAAATCATGGTCCACTTGGACAACAGAGAGAAGACGACCTTCACCACTCTGTGGGGAACGTTCATGTATGCTAAGATGTCGTTCGGCCTGATGAACATTGGTGCCACTTTTCAAAGGGAAATGGACATTGGTTTTTTTGATGAGAAGGATAAATTCATCATGATTTATCTGGATGACATCATAGTGTATTCTACCTCTGACAAACAACATCTCGAGCACCTGAAGAGGGTTTTCCATAAGTTTAGAAAGTTCGGCATATCACTGAATCCAAAGAAATCACATTTCGCGGTGGAGGAAGGAAATATTTTGGGGCACATTATTTCAAAAGAAGGCATTAAAATAGACCCTAGCCGGGTTGAAGGGATTTTTAATATCGACACCCCACGCAGTAAAAAGGAGGTACAATATTTCCTGGTCAAGGTAAACTTTTTGAGGAGATTCATCCCGAACCTGGAGGAAATCATAAAACATATAAATTGCATGCTTAGGAAGGGAAACGAGATTAAGTGGAAACCAGAGGCCAAGAAGTCTTTCAAAGATATCAAAGTGGCTCTGACGAAAGCCCCTGTTCTAGCCAGCCCGGACTTTACAAAATATTTCCTCCTTTTTTCACTTACCTCAGAACACACTATTGTCGGCGTACTGTTGCAGAAGGACGAACAAGATTTCAAGAAACCCATAGTCTACTTCAGTCAGACACTGCATGACACTCCCCTAAGGTATGATATTATAGAAAAGCAGGAATACACCTTAGTAAAAGCTTTGAAAGAATTCAGAACATACATACTTTACTCCCATATCATCCCTTTTGTGCCCAACAGTTTAGTAAAGGACATCCTGACTCAGCCTGACCTGGAAGGAAGGAGAGGAAAGTGGATACCAGCCATGTTAGAATATGATCTTGAGATCAAGTCTACAAAGCTAGTCAAAGGTCAGGACCTCGCGAAGTTTATGGCACAGTTAGACCGTGACGCTGTAGGAATGAACTTCATTGTCGATTTGTCGGAATTCCCTCAAGAAGAAAAAGTTGTGCAAGTGCCTAACCGTTTCATTTATTCACCATGGTACGCAGACATCATAAATGTATTGGAGAATATCTAGGCCCCTTCGGGCGTGATTAAGACTAAAGCTAGATTCCTCAACCTTAAATCGATTAAGTTTTGTGTCTTAGATAATGCACTACACTGGTAAGATCCTGGAGGAATATTGTTAAGTTGTTTACTGGAGGACGACACAAAACAGGCCATACAGGAATTTCACAGAGGCGACTGCCAGGGGCACCACTATTGAAATACCACCACACACAAGATCCTGAGGGCGAGTGTTGCACCTCTTTCGTCACCTTAGTGAGAAAAATAGAGGTGCTTGCAAGCTTAGTTGGCTTTGCTAAGCAAGACAGCTGTAAGGAAAAGGGTTAGAGAAAGAAATATAAAAGAACAACTAAGAAATAAAACGACAACTAAATTAATGAGCATAGGTACAGAAGGACAAAAGAAACAATGAGACCCATGTCACCAATGGTAAGGTTGATATTAGTGAAAGAAAACACCGAGAAGAAAGAGGACTAAGAGTCCCTTCTTTCTCCAAGGGAGGGCTCTTGGACCCCCACAAATAAGCTCTTCTTACAACTTTGAAAATGAAAATGGTGAAAGAATTCTTTTCTAATCCACTCAAGGGGTGAGATGGATTGCCCAATGCAATGATGCTAGTATACTCT
>SNQJ01S0119987.1:23872-48055 GCA_010110895.2 Picea sitchensis
GTAATCTAAGAAAAGATTTGAAACTATCCTAGATTGTGATCATGTGGGCATGTATGGGCCCGTTACAAAACCTTTAAACTTCCCTAGTGATTTGATCTAAGAAAGTAAATTTCAACACTATCTTATCTTTGTGGCATGTGGGCATGTATGGGCCCGTTATAATATTAAGATGTGTTTGAAAAATAAACTAAGAGGAGTCCCAAAAAGGGTTGTTGTCCTCTCCTAAAGGTTTTTAATCTTCTTAAGGGAGATGAAATTGTCCCACAATCTTTTTATGATTCTCAAGGTCGCTTGGAAGCGCGAGAGAAGAGCATACTAAGTGATTGTTATCCAAATTCTAGTCCCAATGCAAGTTAGATGTGATTGCAAATGATTTCCAACTTATATTTTTAGTCAAAGCAAGCCATCCATGTGGCAAAATGAAAGAAAAAGAGGAAATAATGATTTTAAACCTCCTAAGTGCCTATGTGTTTTGACTAATCCCTTTATATGAAAAGGGGACTAAGTGTGGTGCAGCTTAAAACATGCATGAAATCACTTTTAAGGAGGCTAAGGGCCTTCCCCAAATCTCAAAAACCTTACAATGTGTAATTTTTGCGCAGGTGCGTGGGTCTTAGTGGAGACAGAGGCGCACTGAGCACCTGTGTGCGGACCAAAACAAGCTTATGGGCACAGGTGCGCAGAACAAAACTGCAACTTAGGCACATGTGCGCACAATGCGCGTCTGTGGGCCAAAAAACCCGTGCATAGATGACACACGGTCGTGAATGAAAATTCTGGATGGAATTCTCTCAATTCAACTTGGTATTGGATGTTTATCAAGTCGGCTTAGGCTAGTTAATGCACCTGTAAGTTAAATAAACCAAAAGAAGAGCTAGAAAAACCCAAATGGGGTAGGAAATTGATACCTTTCCCCGATGGAGTCGTCAATCTGTTACGCCTCTTTCGTCACCTTAGTGAGCAAAATAGAGGTTCTTGCAAGCTTAGTTGGGTTTGCTAAGCAGGATAGCTATAAGGAAAAGGGTTAGAGAAATAAATATAAAAGAACAACTAAGAAATAAAACAACAACTAAATTAATGAGCATAGGGACATAAGGACAAAAGAAACAATGAGACCCATGTCACCAATATTAAGGCTGATATTAGTGAAATAAAACACCGAGAAGAAAGAGGACTATGAGTCCCTTCTTCCTCCAAGGGAGGGCTCTTGGACCCCCACAAATAAGATCTTCTTACAACTTTGAAAATGAAAATGGTGAAAGAATTATTTTCTAATCCACTAAAGGGGTGAGATGGATTGCCCAATGCAATGATGCTAGTATACTCTTGATGGGAATAGAGGATTCCTCAAGAGAATAGTGGCAGCATAACTTTGCTATTGAATTCCTTGAAAAATGAAGTGCATCCATGGCCTTTTTATAGCATTTCTTTGAGGTATTGTCCAACTAGTTTGTAGTGTGTAAAGAAGCTAATTAGGGCATTTCTAGGTCTTTGACCAGCCACCCAATCGAATCCAGTCCAGATTTGAGTGTCAAATCAACTTGGAAGATGAACCAGAAGTGGGTGGGAGGTCGACCACTCTCATAAATGCGTTGTTTCTCAGGTGCGCGGCTTTTTGCGACAACGATTCCTGCATTTATGTTTTGCGCATGTGTGCGCACGCCCTATGTATTCATAATGCCCTTTAATTTTGTCACTAGTTGTATAGTTTTTGACCCTTTGGAAATGCTTTTGTGGTAATTTTGGTCCATGGGTGACCTCATAACTGTTTGACAATGTTGAATTCTTGTAACCATTTGCGGATGAAATTTCAGTGATAACGGGTTATTACTTGCTGACAATTTTCATTGACGTATATAAAGAGGTCTCCAACTGCCATGAGTGCCAGATTTTCGATGGGAGGAGAAAGCTACAGTCCCTGTCGTTAAATCCAATCTTAGTCGAAGTGCCTTTCATGTAGTGGGGCTTATATTTCATAGGAGAGATAAATCTTCCATCCTTCACGCAGCATAAATGGATTCTCATGGCCACCAATTATTTTATGAAATGGATTGAGGTGGTCCCCACAAAGAAAGTGACCAACACGGTCATCATACAGTTCCTGGAGACGAACATCTTGTCAAGGTTTGGATGTCTTTTTAAAATCATAACAGATAATGCGGCCACATTCAAGTCTAAAAAGATGGAGAAGTTCTGCCAAGATTATAACATAACCCTTGGGCATTCCACCGCATATTATCCACAAGGAAATGGGTTAGCGGAATCCTCAAATAAGATCCTGACCAGGATCATCAAAAGGCTCTTACAAGACAACAAGAGAGCCTGGCATAAGAAGCTTATCTACGCGTTGTGGGTAGATCAGATTACCACCAAAAAATCCATATCAACGTCACCTTTCCAGATCGTTTATGGCGCAGACACGATTTTCCCCACTGCAACTAGGACCGCTCATCAGGAAGTTGTTGCAAGAGCAGGAGGTTGAGCCAAATGATGGGCAAAGGAGGATAAACTAGTTGATTCACACACAACAAGCGAGGGAGCATGTGTATAATCGATCTCAGCTCCATTAGGAGAAGATAAAGAAATATTTTGACAAAAATTCCATGAAGGAAAGTTTGTACGTAGGAGATTTGGTGCTGAGATGGGATGCGAGAAATGAAGGTAAAGGAAATCATGAAAATTTTGATCACCTTTGGATGGGTTCGTTCAAAATCAGCATGTACTGCGGAGACAATGCTTATTTCCTACAAGGACTGGATGGAGAATGTCTTGGTTGGGGGCCTATAAATGACAGGTTCCTCAAACGTTACCTGATGAAATAAAGTCCATTTAAGTCATTTGTCATTGTAAATAGTCGTTTTATTTTTGTGTCGAGTCATTAGGTCAGCATAAAATTGAAGCCCGAAGCGAAGGCCCTAATTTTATGCTGAAGTATTAGAAGTTGTCAATGAGTCTAGTTTGTTTTCTATCCGTCATTTATATTTCTTAGTGTCTAGAGGTCGAATAAAGCCCAATGGTCAAGCACCTGATCTACTGTTCTTTGCTACCTCACATGGAGGATAACATCCCCGTTGGATCCCACTGTTAGCGCCACCATTTTTCTTTCCATTTAGAGTCGGTTTTGAGTCATGTTATGACCCATGCGCCCAAACATGTGAAATCAAGTACGTAGCGTCGTGGGTTTGAAGTCAACAAATGGCAAGTTGTCCCTTGGAAATGGGAAAGGGCATCAAAGTCAGGATTTGTATACGTGGTACGGGCATGTCTTTTCCCAGAAGGTCGGGTCCCATTAAGAAACTCATTTTTACATGCCCTGGTCTAGTCAAGTGGTTAATAAAGGTTGTGTCGGCAAGTACAACAGTTATTATCATTTCATCATAAAGGCCGAGAGAATGAAAAACCACGGCGTTCGGATTAGGCATGCTCAACAAGCCCTACCACATGCATCCTACATGCGGGGATTTTCCATTGACAACTAGCAATTCGACTTGAAACATCTCATCACCATAAATTCACTACTTTCCAGCATGTTTCCCTCTCTTGGTTGATTCGCTATAAATCTGATATGCTCGGCGTACCCTCCAGGCATAGAATCATGCCTAAGCTCTTTTCGCAGTTTCCCCTTGCCAATCCAGTTGTTTATGAGTCACTCCCCCTGTGCATTCGCTCAATGCACCGCACACATAGTATACCTTGGCTGCACCATGGCGGCTTCTTAGAGCACAGGAAAGGGCGCGTGAAGCGGTAGAACTGTGAGGTATGAACCCCAAAGAGACTAGAATTCTTTCTCACTCGCGACAACCATTCCCAAAGACATGGAAGGAACCATTATTTCACCCTCAGAAGGGACCAAATCAAGTCCCAGAACAACCGAAGAAGAGAAATTTATACAGGAAAGGGAGATGGCAAGGGCTACCTCCTCCCAACAACAACTACTTCGGAGGAGAGGCAGGTCGAGAAATAATGAGGAGATCAGGAGGGTTCAAATTGCAAAAGAACCATGCATCAGATTGATAGTTGAAGAACTACTCAGACGCACCATCCAGCTAGAACCTGCTAGAAAATCAAGCTGCGAAGGCAGGAACAGAACGAGGAAAGCGGATGCCACGGGAGAAAATGAGGAATTTCCATCTCAGCATATGAGACAATCAAAGTTGTCTATTGCCGAGCTCTATCAGGAGAACAGGGAATTAAGGCGACATCTAGTGACAAAGACCGCGGAAGCGTCAGCTGCACAGAGTCACGGAGGGAACGTGGCATGGTTGAAAAGGAAACTTAGAGAGGCACATATTGTTATTGTCTAGCTGTGAGAGGCATAAAGGTTAGCAGAAGAAAGGCACACGGAGCATCCCAGAGAATGTGAGACAGTCAAAAAGGAAACCTGTGTGGCTCTTGCCAGCGTACAAAAAGAGAAATTTTAATGGGCGATATTTTCTTCACGACAGTTTTGAGTGATACGTGTCCTCTAAAGTATCCTACCATTTTGATAATAGTCACGAGAATCAAACGGTTGTTTACTTTGCACAGTTCTCCAACAAATAGGCGCATAGCGGAAGGCGAATCCAATATTACAGACAACAAGCTTTCATAGACACATGTTCACTAGGATACCCGATCAAGAGATACAGTGACACATATTTCCCCAAATTGGATCCTGACCGACGGTCAGACCCCGTGGAGAACCTGAAGGAAGTCATTGGTGGACAGGCATAACTATTGCCTATTTTTGGATAGTACCATGCGAAGAGTCTCTGGCGTATGTGGCACATTTTTTCTAGTTTAGAGTTAACAATTAGAAAGCAGGGCAGCCCCAGAGGCGCACTCATTTATATATTTGATATTTTCGATGTAAGCAGGGTTGGTTGGCAAATTGGGTAAACGATAGCTATTGTATGTAAATATGAATTTTTTTGACCAGAATTTAATGCAAAGGTCCTGTGATTTTATGAAAAGATTCTAGTTGTAATAGTTGGATGTATTGTGCCTCTCTCTTTGCGTATGTGTTTCTTGTTATCTTTATTTCATATCTTTTATTGTCTATTTCAGAACGAATTTTCGAACCTGCAGATTTGTTGCACAACGCCCCTTGTTCGCGCCACTTAGACAAAACATTGTCTTCTAAATATAACTCTGAATTCGTCTGCAGCGGCGCTCTTGAGTGACTTCCTGTAATTTCCCCCACCACACATTAAGTTCTTACACTGTAGGTTGTTGCTCGTCTAGCCTTATCCTCTCAAATCCATTCACTGAGTCATTTGTCTCGTCTCTTCCTCATATTGACCCCATAGCCAAAATCTTACCTTTCTCTACCAATATAACCAAAAACCATTTTATCATCGGTGTTAAATCTAGCCATTGATTTCAGAGCCATATATTGCGTGGAGACCGTGCCATTTCCGAGAGAGCCCTCTCTAGATTCGAAAGGCTAGTTTCAGGTCTCAAAGTTGGTTGAAAAAGTTACCTTCGTCATCTATTTATCAGCCAAATAGATTTACGGAGTGCTAACACTGCTCATGATATATTGCTGATAAAGTTAATGATTACATGTTCTGATTAAAAGTGGTAAAGGATTGCAGAATACTGATTCACCCCCCTCTCAGTATTCCAACAAAAAACTTGTAGTCTAAAGCAACATGCCAACATTGCCTTGATGACTCGTGTACTTGAAACTTTTGATCATGTTACCTACTCAGATGCCCAAGGAAAACTTGATTGGGAGCATGATACAGATATAGAATTGGATTCTTTTTCAAAGAATAACACTTTGGATTTACTTCCTCAACCACAAGGGAAGAATGTTGTGAAGTGTCGATGGGTCTACCGAACTAAATTTACCTATGAAGTTGTTGTTGAGCATAATAAATCTCTCTTAATTGCGAAAGTATTTTCTCAACAAGAAGGCATCAACTACATTGAGACCTTTTCCCCTGTTGTGAAGATGAACTCTGATCGAATAATTCTTTCTCTTGCTACTTGATTTGGATGGAAGATTCATTAGATGGATGTGAATAGTTCTTTTCTTCATGGTGACTTATCTAAACAAATTTTCATGGACCAAAATCCTGGTTTTGTGACAGATTCTAACCTGTTTTTTCGACTCAATAAGTCTCTCTATAGTTTGAAGCAAGCTCCCATAGCTTGGTATTCTACGATCGACAATTTATTTCTTCAACTTGGTTTCAAACATTGTGAATCTCATCACAACTTATATGTACTCCATACTCAAGGAAACACTTTGATTATTGTTGTATATGTTGATGACCTTGTCATAACTAGAAATAACACTGATCTCATTCTTAGATTGAAGAAGAAACTTGGTGACTCCTTTTATATGACAGATCTTGGCATTCTGCATTATTTTTTGTGTCTTCAATTATTACCATTTTCTGATGGCTTTTTCATTTCTTAATATAAATGTGTAATGGACATTTTGAAACATTTTAATATGACGGATTGTAAGAAGAATATTGTGGTGTCATTCATACAGGTATAGAGGCAGTCTGGATTCACAAACTTCTAGGTGAACTTGGCTTTCTTGTTCAGACCTCAACCACCATCTACTATGACAATCAAAGTTCCATTTAATTTGTTGACAACCCTGTATCCCATAGTAAAATGAAGCATGTTGAGCTCCATGCTCACTATTTGAGACAATTAGTTCATGAGAATGTTGTCTCTCTTGTATCTCAGAATAGATGACCAAGTAGTTGATATCTTCACTAATCCATTATATGAAGCTATATTTATCAAGCTCAGTATGATGCTTAGGCTTCAGGAAGCTGCAATTATGGGGGGTGTCCTACTGACGTAACTTCACCTCCTAAATATCCAAATTTATGTGTTGATGGGGGGGATGTTGGAACATCAAGCTCTAATGGTTCATCACACTTCTCTTGGAATAAGTCAGTCAATCAGTTGACCTATATCTGGAAACAATCATTCAGGCGATTGACCAGATCTCTACATCAGTTGATCAAGTAGTCGACAAGCCTGTCAGTTGAACAATTGGCCAGCAGTCGAATAACTTTGGTCGATATATCAACCAACCAAGTAATCAACTACGATTTAGACACATGGAGGGTTGGTTCGACCATCCTTGTCAATCCAGCTAGAGAGTGTTGATTTGATGGAGTCAATTCTGATCATCAATGGTTATATGTGGAGAAGATATTTCCAATTCCAAGGAAGTTGGTTATATTTTGAAGATATAAATAAAAAACTTGATGGGTCATTATCATCACCGTTTTTGTTGTGTACAAGATGTCCAACATGCTTGTGATGTTGTGATCAGAATGTGTTGTGCATAGGTGTTGTAATGGTGTCTTTAGAAACCACCTTTTTTCTTTGAAAATTATTCATCTTCAATTACCTATAGTTTTGTTTTGTTTATTTGTTTCGTATCAAGTTACACCCAATCCCCAACATTCAAAAATTAATATATGCTCACTCAAGTACCCATACAAGGAATTTGCATGGTTATTCATCATGATTATTGGTTAGGATTCTACAACTGTTGTTCCAAAGTATGTCCATGAAGTTTCCATTTTTGATTGGGCGTGTATCATTTCAAATGAAGTCTCCTTTTAATTGGGAAATTTCCAAAAAACAAAGAAGTTTTATATGACTTATTATTTGATTTATGTCATAGTCTATTTCCATGTGTTTGAGGACTTACCACGATCAAGAAGTGTGAAATATAATAAGGGTGAGATACAATTATGGTATCTAACACTCTGGAGACACAAGGCCCCTTATCATTTTTACCAAGTACAAAGTGTTTTTCTATCTACATTGAAAAAGATGATTCATGGTTCTTGATGGGTGTTCTATATGCACTAAAAACACTTAAAAACCCTCAATTAAATTGTCAACCTGGGGTAAGTAAACTTAGAGTTGTAGCACTATATTTGCCAAGGCAGAAAGGCTAGAGGTAGTATAGTCTAACTAAGGAAATGGGCTATCTAAGGGCTAATCTATTCAAGCAAAGACTATTAATGATCAAACCCTACTAAGAAACTTAAACTATTTACCCTAAGTAACTTTTGAACAAAGGATCGATGGATAGTCCTAAGAAAGCAAATGAAAAAACCTCTTTAAAGCAAACTAACTTAATCATGACAACAAGCAAAAGGAAACTATCTATTTAATCTATATAATGAGCAATAACAACAACAAACTACTTTAATTAACCTACTCAAATTCAATAAGCAACTATCCTATTAAAGCAAGTAAATAAGCAAGCAACTACCCTATCAAAGAAAATAGACAAGCAAGAAACTACCCTATTAAAGCAAGTAAACAAGCAAGCAAGCAACTAACTAACCTATGGTAACTTCTATAACAAGTAAACTAATCAAGATTACTCAATAAGCGACTAATCAAACTAATAAGCAAGTGAGCTCTGTTATTAAATTAAACTTCATAATTACTTCTAATTTACGAAAGGAAATCTTAATCTACTAAATTCAAAGCATCGTGACAATAAAAGTAATCAACAACTACTCTTTAATCTACTATAACAAAACTATTCGTTAATCTACAAAAGCAAGAAAACTCAAATATAGTGTTGATGGTTATGGCTTCAGTGTCTTATGATATCATGATGGCATTTAACAATTAACGATAACTCAAGAGGGATAAACTCAATATTGACTTCAATAGCAAAGTGAAAAGTATGAATTAGGCAATCTAGTGAGAATTTAGTCATTATAGAAGCAACATCAACTACCCTGCATATCCATGTGATTATTCGATCTATGCACTAATCATCAACAATATGAAAACACTATTCGTATTTAATTCAATTGCATTCTATGCTAGTGTAAGCAAATTCATACTACTTAAAGATTCATAACTGAAAACTAAACTCAATAATCAATCTTCGAATTAAAATTACAACCTAGATCTAAAAAGGAAATTGCATGAAATAAATTAAACTAATTCTATTTTGACAAATTAAATTGCAAATGGAAAATACTCATAAAGACATAACTTAAATCTTATTTCTATTTTAGCACATGACAAGAAATCAAATGAGCAAACTAATTGACAACTAGATAAGCAAAACTAAATAGAAAATAGATAGACAAACTAGAAATGAAAACTGAAACTAACAACTATCCATCCACCGAAACTTGCCAAAGAAACCATAAACTAACTACTCCTTTTGAACTCTGTTTTTAAACTCTATTTCAGCGTATGAAAAATCTAGCTATCATCTAATTATACACAAGGGTTAGTATCTAAAACTTGCAAGTTTGTTTCCTAACTAAAAGGTCATTAAATATTAACACTAGCCTTCATAATAACCTACAAAACTGTACTGAAACAACTAAATTATGAACAATAATTTACACAGTAAATAAACACAATAAAACTCATATACAAGAAATAAAGGAAATGATGATTACACTACTCGAATTCACAAGAAAACTGACTAAATATTCACCCAGACCACTGGTGGGCCCCCCAGCAGGTTGTGGCTACTCCTCAATGATGAATCACGAGCTTAAGCAACACGATTTCAACATTAAAATGAAAACACAGTTTTACACCATTTTAGCAAAATATGTCTAAAAATGGAAAAATAGAGTTGAACTATCCTTTTTCTCTCCCAACTATTTGTTTGACCGCTGAGGTGGTATTCATAGATTTTACAATCTAAGAGGTTGACCACTAGAAGGGTCGACCTCCTCTAAAAACATCAAATCGCATTCAATGCGTCTTAACCACTGGTGGCTTCTAGAAACAAGGCGAGCCAATAATCACCCAACATAACAACCCAATTTGAGTTGTCAGAATCTTAGTAGTTGGAGGCCATGAGCACAAAGAAAACCCATGTCTCTAATTCACCCATCGTTGGTCACCGATATGATAACTGCCAATTCGCTCATGGTTTTAGTGCAGGACGGGGTGTCGGACGGAGTGTCGGATGGAGTACTGGACAGAGTGTCGGATGCAAAAGTGACCTGCGATTTTTCCCTGTGACACACAGAACGCGAATTAGTTTCCTAAAATCATTAAAACATGTTGAATTATACTCAAAACCATCATAAAACAGAAATCATACATACCTAGTATGAATCACAGCGATTTAATACAAAAACTCTTCAAAACTCTTCAAAACAGGAAAATGCACATACAATATCGTCCAAAAAGGATCTAATCATCATCATTAAATTAACCATATCGTGGGCCCAACATTTCTTCTACATAAATATTTTCAAATGAAGCCACAATTTTTCTTGTTGGAAAGAGAGTTTTCTAAGTATGAGACAATTTTAACTATATCATATTATATGGGTTTCAAGGAAAACCCTTTTCACTCCCTTTTTATGTTTCTGATAAGATTCTCATATTTTAGGTATGCAGACAATATATAAATACCAAGTACAAAGTGCTTTTCTATCTACATTGAAAAATATGATTCATGGTTCTTCTACATAAAGATTTTCAAATGAAACCACAATTTTTCTTGTTGGAAAGAGAGTTTTCTAAGTATGAGATAATTTTAGCTATATCATATTATATGGGTTTCAAGGAAAACCCTTTTCACTCCCTTTTTATGTTTCTGATAATCTTTTCATATTTAAGGTATGCAGACAATATATAAAGAAAAAAACAGTTCATTCAATTGCCCTTTAAAGTTGGAGACGTTATTGTTAGAAATATCTCCCACCTAGATGAATTTGTTGTTTATTTTGATCTGTTCAAAATGAGAGAAATCCATGAATTGAATGGTTTTGACCGTAATGGATCATTCACGACTTATATTTTTAACAGAGGATATGCTTCATCTTTCATTAAGTCATCACAATTAGACGAAGGATCAAGGGATAACCAAAATTTTGGGTATGTGTTATATTCTTTAGATATAGATCTAGTGTCTATGTTGCATGGGCATGTGGGGGTATTAGAGGCGGTGGGGATATCGTACACGAGGGTCACATGGGGGCGAACTTCGAGGCTGAGTGCCACTAGAAAAACGTCACATGGGGGCGAGGCTTCGAGGGCAGTACCACTAGAAAAACAAAATTGGCATTTTTTGCGTTCATTTTTTGGCAGTGTTTTGGCATATGGTTTTCGTTGATGGTTTTCTAATTTTGGTTAAGGAATTAGAGTAGTTAACTAATCCAAGTCAATGGATTAGGCGTTTGGATGCCACGAGATCCTATATTTGTATTGTAATGTAAACAATGAAGATATGATGAATATAATATTAGAGTTGCGGCTCTAAACAAGTTGCTAGTTTTCCTGGTTTGTGTTTACAATGTAAAATATGTGTAATGTGTGTGCGTGCTATTATATCTTTTATGTTTTTATTAAGAATTTGTTTTCAATAATTAAGTGTACAAGATTAAAATATACCTTTGGTATCAGAGTTGTTTTTGCTTCAAGGGGACTCCTTTGTGGCTAAGGGTTTGGATCAGATCTGTGATAAGCCTTGTTACAGTGGGAGATCAACAATATTGATTCTTTAGGTGAAAATAAATGGTGAGCAATTCAAAAATAGGAACGAGAAATTTAATGGGAAATGTTTTGAGTTGTGGAAGCTCAAGGTGGTAGATATTTTGGTAGACAAACATTAGTGGATCACAGTGGATCCAAGTATTGCACCTACATAAACATCAACAGAAGACGTGAAAAAGTTGGAAGATAAGGAAAAGAGAACAATCTGATTGTGTCTCTCATATTAAATATTATTGAATGTGTTAGGTGAAGAAACAACCAAGGAATTATGGGATAAGTTGCAGACTTTGTATCAATCTAAGTCTGTGTTAAATAAATTGTTTCTATAGAAGAAGTTGTATAACCTGAGGATGAAAGATGGAGACTCAGTGACAGATCATTTGAATTCCTTCAATATTGTGGTAAGTCGGCTATTATTTGTTGATATTAAGATTTTTGATGAAGAAAAATGTGTTAGTTTATTGTGTTATTTATTAGACTCATGGGATAGTCAGGTATTTCCATAGGTTTTAATACAACTAATTTAAGTTTCGATGATGTGGTATCATCCTTATTGTCGGAGGAGATGAGGCAGAAGAACATGGAAGGACAAAGCGCAGATGCATTATTTGCAAGAGTATTCTCCTAGGAAAGACATAGATCTAAGTCCTCGAGTGGGAGATCTAAATCTAAGGGAAGATCTAGATCTCCCAGAAAGTTTGTAAAGGTATGTTGGGGATGTGGAAAAGAAGGGCACTACAATAAGCAATGTAGATCCAAAAGTGTTGAGAGAGGGAAGGGATCTGAAGATTGTCCTTCTACATAAGAAAAAAAATACTTAGAAGAAGGAGGGGATTGTTAGACACACCGACTACACTNGAACAATATAGGGCTCTTTTTCCCAAAACTTCCTCTTCACAAACTTCTTAGTTAGCAATCACCATTTACTCATTACTTATTACTGTCATTTATAACCAGTTAAATGTGAACATATATTAGCAACATATATCAACAACATATATCAGCAATATATCATCAACAAATCATCATCACACAGAACACAAGGAACACAAGATGTATGCACAATTTTCTTTTTATTATGGACTTCAATCCTTAGGTTATCAACAACAACCGAATAGAGTACAACTCTACAAGAGCACCATCTCTATAATGCAAGACTCAGCTTACACCCTCAGCACCAACTGAGATGAGGCAAAAATACTCAACATATGTTAATATTTCAACAGGTACACGACCTGTCGGTAGTTGATCACGCGTATGTACACACCCTACCAGTAGTGCAGTCCGCGTATGTACGCGCTTTGGATCACTACAACCTGTGTATGTTTTCAGAAACTAGGGTTTCTGAAACTTCATCTTTCTGGCCCTTCAGACTCTTTCTCTTCTATCACATCCACTTATGATCTTGTCACTATACTATCTTAACCATAACAAATATCAACACATCTATGTTCTTCCACAACAAACTCATGCTCCTCAACCATACAATATGAATGGTACTTATCATGTATAAACAACCAGTATACTATAGCAATCATATTAGTATTGAATCATAAGAGTGCTACTCACTCCATCAACCAACACAAACCACATCACAACAACCATACCAATAATTCCTTAAGCATTCACTACACAACAAGCAAGAGTATCCATCAATACAACAAAGTAACCATACTATAGTTTCTATGGTAGATCAGAGCCCATAGAATGTAGATCTGGAACCTGCTTCAGTCTCCAAGAGCATGTCATTAGCTCAATCATAAGTCTTAATGACTTCACTCATTGTACACATCATGTCCTCATACAACCCACATATGTACGCGCCCTAGCTCATTGCAGCCCGTGTATACCTCAGAAACTAGTGTTTTTGAGCTTCTGAGACTTTTGTCATCGTGATCTCAGACTTGTCGAAACTTTGATGTGTTCATGAGATCCTCCAGACACTCTCCCTCTCAGAATAGATCTTCAATACATGCTCAAGGATGCACACAAGAGATACACAAAATATACACAAGAGGTACCTTTCACAAGAGACCCTTGCCTCTTATTTATACTCTCCAAGTAGATATCTTCTAGGTCACTTAACCCACTTCTAGGTCACTTAACCTATTTTCCTCTTTTTAGGGTTGACCACTTTCCATAAATAGAAAATTCTCCATTACTTTATCAATTAAATATTTCTTCTTGACTTTGTCACCTCACTTTATCATTTAAATAATCTTCTTTGATTTTGTTACTTCACTTTATTATTTAAATAATCCTCCTTGACTTTGTCACTTCACTTTATTATTTAAATAATGATTTCTTCTTTTCAATCACTTTGACTTCTTTGACCTCTTGGGGCTTCAATCCAACATATGAGGGTCCTTCATCTTCGTAGGGCCATAACTCTCAAAATATGAGGAGTTATGTGACATTCCACATACCACCAGAAATGGCATGACAAGCACTATCCATCTAGGATAGTTTCACCAACAACTTTACTGATCTTCATCTCATTATTCCACATATAAGCATGGGTTCTCCAACCATACTTCTAGGATAACTCAACCGTAAATCGTCTTCCCATGAGGGATTTCACCATAAGGGGACCACTTTGGAGTTCATCCATTTGTACTCCTTATCAACCATAATGACTCATGTTTACATCAACCCAACTATGCATCATATCAATGATTATGATTCCACTTGTAATCTATCCATTCACATCAAGGACAATACATCAATCAATTAATCTTTTGGCATCAATCAATCACTTGACATCAATCAATCATTTGAAATCAATCACTTGACATAAATCTTTGGCATCAATGACAACATGATCCAACAGGGATGTGTACTTGGATTCTTCAAGCACACATGAAGATCATGAGGCATGGTTGGTTGATTCAAACACATCCTTTTATATGACTCCCTAGAGGGATTGGTTCTGCAAATATGAAAGTTATGATGGAGGTGATGTTTTCCTCAGTGATGAATCAACAACCAAAATCATAGGATGAGGAAAATTCAAATTGAATTTCATGGATGGAAGTATTAGAACACTCCCTAGTGTTTTGCACATCCCAGGATTGGCCAAAAATTTGATTTCTATAAGAAAAATGGACGATGTAGGGGTCAAAAAGTGTTTGAGAAAGAAACCTACAGGATGGTTTGAGAAGAAATGGTATTTCTAAAGGGAGTTTGGTGTGGAAATCTATATAAGCTGCAGGGAAGCACTATTAGTGATGGGTGTAATAGTTCCATTGTTCCTGAGATTGGCACTGAAGAAGAAAAATATCCTATAGTCTCTGGATAAAAGACTATGTTGTGGCATCAAATACTGGGGCATATCAGAGAGAAGGGATCTCGACCACTACACAGTAAATGTATGGTTGAAAGTATGTCTAACTTATCTATGGATTTTGATTTTTGTGAACATAGTGTATATGGGAAGTAAAATCAGGTAATATTCCCTTCTGGTGCAACAAGGGCAGAGGGAATTTTACAGTTGGTGCACAATGATGTGTTTGGACCTGTGTTGGTTCCATCACTAGGAAAATATCTGTACTATATCTCATCTATAGATGACTTCTCTAGGAATACTTGGATATATTTCCTAAGGAATAAATCTAAATTCTTTGACATGTTTAAATAGTTTAAGGCTCTTGTGGAGAATCAAACAAAGAAAACGATTAGGGTGTTGAGAACGAATAATGGTGGAGAGTTATGTGGAAATGAATTCGAAGAATTCTGTAAGAAGTGTAGTATAGAAAGGAAGAAGACTAATCCACATACACCTCAGCATAGTGGAGTTGTAGAAAGGATGAACATGATGCTGATGAAAAAATAAAGGTGCATGCTCAGTGGTGTTGGGTTAGGACATAAATTTTGGGTAGAGGCAGTGGGTACTACATGTTACATGGTTAGTCGATCACCCTCATAAATGTTGGATGACAATACTCCACACGAGGTATGGACTGGTAAGAAACCCTCTCTGACACATCTCAGGGTATTTGGTTGTGATGTTTATGTTCACGTTCCAAAGGAAAACATGAATAAGCTAGATAAAAAGGTTGAAAAGTGTATTTTTATTGGGTATAAATATGGTATGAAAGGTTATAATATTTGGAAACCAAAATATAAGAAGGCAGTGTATAGTCGAGATGTGGTATTTAGAGAAACCAAGAATGTTTTCAAATAAGAAGTCCTACCAAGGAATGAAGAACCAAAGAAAATAAAGTTTGAGTTGAAGGATGATAAATCAAACTCGACAAAAGAACATGAATTAAAAGAAGAATATCCTCATACTCCAGTATTGAGGAGATCAGTTTGGGAAAGAAGGAAACCAGAAAGGTATACTCTGCCTAGTTTCTGTTCAAAATTTTCTTTATCTATTACTGATGATGATCTTAGAACTGTTAGGGAGGTAGTGGATTCAGAGGTTGAAAAACTCTGGAAAAAGGCCATGATTAATGAAGAAATGGAAGCCATGGACAAGAATGAGGCTTGGGATCTAGTGGAGTTGTCGATTGGAATAAATCCCATTGGTAGCAAATGGATGTTTAAGAATAAACTAAATGCAGAAGGAAAATTCCAAAAATACAAGGCTCAGTTATTAGCAAAAAGTTATTCCCAGGTAGAGGGAATTGACTTTGGTAATATTTTTCCTCATGTTGCCAAGTTAACTTCAATTAGATTTATTTTGTTGTTGTTGTTGTTGTTTTATTTTGAAGTAGAACATATGGATGTGAATACATCATTCCTACATGGGGATCTGGAAGAAGAAATATGTATGAAGTAGTCAGAAGGATTTTGTGAAGGGAAAGAAAGAGCTAGTATGCAGGCTCAAAAAGTCCTTGTATGTGTTAAAGTAATCACCAAGGATGTGATACCAAAATTTTGATACTTATATGTTGGGACTTGGCTTCAGAAGGAGAAAAGCGGATCACTGTGTGTATTTAAAATTTATTGGTGATGATCTTATTTATTTGGTCTTGTATGTGGATGATATGTCACTGATAGGAAAAAACAAGGAGATTATCTAGGGTGTAAAATCCCAGTTGTCCTCTAAATTTGACATGAAATATCTTGGTGTTGCAAATTTCATTTTGGGCATGGAAATTAAAAGAAATCGGGCAAAAAAGAAACTTTGGTTAAATCAGAGGAAATATATTGAGACAATATTGTAGAGGTTTGATATGCAGGAATGTAACCGATTAGGGTCCCTAATCCTATAGGTGTAAATTTAT
This sequence comes from Picea sitchensis, assembly GCA_010110895.2. Taxonomy (NCBI): domain Eukaryota; kingdom Viridiplantae; phylum Streptophyta; class Pinopsida; order Pinales; family Pinaceae; genus Picea; species Picea sitchensis. The sequence goes on from SNQJ01S0119987.1 coordinate 40,573, forward strand.
ATATGGATCAATGTCCAAAGACAAAGGAAGAGGAAGATGACATGTCACATGTTCTATATGCGAGTGTAGTTGGTAGTTTGATGTATGCAATGGTTTGTACTAGATAGAAAATTCTACATGCATTCGGAGTTTTGAGTAGGTATATGTCAAAACCAGGGAAGAAGCATTGGACAACAATAAAGAGGGTTTTCAAGTATTTGCATGACAATAATAGTTATGTATTGTGCTACCAAGGAAGACCAAGATTGGATAGATTCTTTCATATACATGGTTTTGTTGATGTAGACTAGGCTAAAGATCTAGATCACAGGAGATATACAAGTGGGTATGTGTTTAACCTGTTTGAAGGAGAAATCAATTAGATGAGCAGAAGACAATATATAGTGGTACTCTCAACTACAGAAGTTGAATACATGGCAGTCACTCATGAAATCAAGGAAGAAATATGGTTATTGATATTTTGTTCAAGTATTGGGTTGGTACAACAAGTTGTAAGGATAGATTATGACAGTTAGAGTGGAATCTTCTTGGCAAAGAATTCGACTTATCATTCAAATACAAAGCATATTGATGCTCAATATCACTTTGTGAGAGACATGGTTGAATAAAATAAGGTGTTGCTGATGAAGGTGTACACTTTGAATAATGTTGCAGATTCATTAACAAAATTTGTGAGCACGAGAAGTTCTCTTGGTGTAAAGCATTTATGGGCATTGTTGCCTTGGATTGTTGACTATGTAACCTTCTAACCCCCTGTATGCAAATAAAAAAACAACTGGGAGAATGTTGGGTATGTGTTATATTATTTTCATGACTAGATCTAGTGTTTGTGTTGCACCGGGTGTGCGGGGGAGGTTCGGGGAAGTGCTCCTAAATTTTTTTTTTGGTATTTTTTGAGTCTGTTTTTGGCAATTTTTTCAGAACATAGTTTTTGCTGATTGTTTTTCTAATTTCGATTAAGGAATTATGGTTGTTTACTAATCTGGGTCAATGGATTATGGTTTTGGATGTTGTGGGATCCTATATATGTATTGTATTATAAACGATGAAGATATAATGAACATAATATTAGAGGTGCGGTTCTAAACAGGTTGTTGGTTACCGATTTGGGTTTCCAGGGTCAAATTTCTTTGTAATGTGTGTGTGTGTGCCATTGTATCTTTTCTATTTTTATTAAGAATATGTTTGCAGTAATTAATTATACAAGGTTAAAATCTACAAAAAAACCCTAAGAAAGCTCCCTTGAAAATCACCAAGATGATATTGACACTTCGATTAGCACCAATGATCAATATAAACAAAGAGGGTGAACCACAACAAGTGGTAACCCGACCTCAACCCATATTCCTCAGAAATTGTCTTCAACAACTCGGAGCAAAGCTCATGGAAACAATCTAGAACAAAGGAAGTCTTTTGTTGGAAATTATGGTAATGGAGGAGATAAAGGACACCCTAAAAAGGTTATGGAAAAATCACACACAATTTCTGAAAGTTCAAAGAGAAAAATAGAATCTGCTAAAAAGGAAATCAAGAGGTTCAAGAGTCTGAAGTTAATTCCTAATATATGGAAGTTGATGCTATAACTAGAGAGCCCGATTGGGCAGAGAAAAGTTCGTTTGAAAGTAGAACAATAACAGAGGAATTAGATTCTAAAGAGCCATTATTTTTTGAAGAATAATTAGTTACCCTGCATTGTGCTTCTTTTAATCAAAATTCAAAGAAATTGAAAATTGAGAAGGTTAATTTTAAAAACAAAAAGGTTGCAAAAAAATGGAACTCTGAAATAGATATTGTAGGAGTAAAACCTTCTAAGGTTTTAGAATTTCATCAGGCCACATGAGAGGCCTTGAAATATTATATTAATGAACAAGAGAATATCAAGCATGAATGATTTCCACTGGATAGAGAAAAATATTCCATCAAAGTAGATAAATGCATGTTGGTCAAGGAGAATCAAGTGTTTGTGGGAAATGACTGCTGAGTGTGATGCCATCAATTCAAAAAGAAGTGACTTGTTTTTAAAGCTTGTTGATCTAACAAAAGAGTTGGAGGGTCCACACTTAATAATGGACTCTATATTTCTTACAAAAGACTAATTGCAAGAACAAATAGAGGTTCTTAATACTTCATGGGCTAGTGAATTTGACAACCTAATTGAATGTTCACAAGAGGAATTTGAAAGGTGGTTGGTCCATTATGTAAACAAGAATGAGGATCAAGTTGATACAATTCATTAGTTAGGTTTTAAATTAAAATATGTTGAAGATGCGTTGTTCGATCTCAAAATCAAGCATGAGCTAATAGTCCCCCCCATGTGGGAGTATATTGAACAATGGTTATGAAATGCCTTGGTCAGAATAATTGACCCTAATTATCAAGAAGCAGTTACAACCGTTATGGCACCTCCAACCGAGAAGCATATAAAAGAAGACTCAACAAGAAAATGAAGGAGGGTTCTTTCCATCATAGTGAGTCAAGTAACCATTTAATTACGCTTTTTTTTTCTTTATTTCCTCTCAGTTAGCAGTCATCCAACCTTTCTATTTCATGATCTGTGAATATCAAAGGTCGATTTCTAATTGTCATTTCCTCTTTTTTTCCTAGTCTTTTCATTTATTTATGGTTCAGGGGAGCCCCATCCCAGTCCATCCCATTCCGCTAGGACAAATGAATTTTATTTTATGAATACTATAAACTCTTTTAAAACATTTGTATATTTTTTGAGCTTCCCAAAGAACTATTCAGGGACCAAGTCTAGTGATTTCTCATACTTTGAGTTTTAAGCATGATATTTTAAGAGTGCATCTATCAAAATATCTTGGAGTTTTAATGGAAAATTTGAGGTATGTACATATGTGGTCCTTAATTCTTATCTTGCCAAATGATATGTGTTGTTTTATACTATGATGGAAATGATGTTATGTGAGATATCTCATCTTATTCTTTTAAATTCTTGTATAATATTTATGATTGTGAATATTCATCTCTGAACAAGCCTTGTCCTTTCTAAGACATTCTTCTTTATTGCATTTTCTGTATTTTTGTATTATATTTATTAAAAAGGAGTACCACTTGTTAGCGCTAGAAAATGCTCTTTGACTGTTGGGAGGGCATGCCTAGCACATCTTAGTTATTGCAATGATTTGTTTTGGTTGGTAGGTGGGTCAAACAGGTTGAAAGGATAAATATATAGTAAAGCTCCTTCAAAAATATACTCAAATGATCAACAAAACTTCATATAGTTTGAGGCATTCACACTAAAGGCTAGATAAATAATGGACAATGAGATTTGGAGGAACAAGGAACATATATGGATGCATAAGTGTCACAATTTGTTAACTCATACATTTACAAAGAATATATTCAAATCCAAAATCATATTTTAAATCTGAATCAAATACTTGAATACAACTTACAAGAAACAAGTAATTAACAATAAACTCATCATTGTAATCGAAGCTGAATCTTTGGGAAAATCAACGCATTGCAGAAATTTTCATTGCATTCAAATAAGACAAAAAAATGAGATACATAGATGCACAATATGACCATTGGGATGTATGAGTCCTCCTGTATGAAATGTTGCATACAATTAAACTCTTCCCTCATCTCTTAGTCCTTCTACCTCTTCTACTTGAACACCAGCTTCCTTCCAAGTGGAAGATCCCTCTCTTCTTTCACAATTCTTGCTAAATAGAAATTACAATGCTTAATTGAGAGTAACCAATTAAAACTAAGATACAAAACAAAGGGATCTGATCCTAATATATAACATAATATCATGATATAATCTCCAGGTTGAATGGATGAAGGTGGCATTTCTATTGAATGAGCGTTTTTTAAAAACTTGAATTCTAAAAAATATGGAAAAAACACTCTTAAAGCGCTACCTGTATCTCCCAAACGGTTCACTTTTTCGATAAACATCTAATGTGGAACCTAGTTTGGCCCGTTCTTGAAAAAACTCATGTTTTATTTTTTTTATATTTGATTCCATTTGCTTGAAGATCATGTCGCACGATGAACACAAAAATAGTCACCTACAAAAATTTCTGCATTTTTTTACCAAATATTGACCAAATGTTGCTCTTAATCTCCTTGATATTTTTGGATATTTGATAAGTTAAACAAGTTTAAATTATGATTAGGATAGCGAATGAAGGCATTCCACCCATTTAATATCATGGAATTCCACAAAACAATGACAAAAATAGTTCTAACACCACCTCTAAAAAAATGTAGAAAAAATATCTTTGTGATATTGTCTCCAAGACTTTGAACAGTGTTGAAGATCACCAGTACCCAATATTACCCCATATTATCCTCCCTAGGTACATTAAATTCCATCCCCCTTGGCATCTTTCTTCCTCGAAACATGATAATAAGACATATAATATGGCCTACTGAGTGTTAGAACACTTAGATTTTTCAACTTTTATTCTTTTGTTTTTGCCTCTTAGAAATAAAATTTTACTAAAAACAAAAAAACTTAGGAAATTACCTTAAAAATTAAAATAAATTTATTGGTTGTTATACATAAATAAAGCGCTTACAATAACGCTCGTCGATGAGTTGTACTTTTTGATCAAATGGTTCTTGTGATCTTCGAAATATAAAATCGCTCGAAGTTTAAAAGAAAAGCTTTAACAGACACTTCAGAGATTCGCGCTTTGGGAGTTTCAAGAAATATAAAACACAAAAACCTCGAATCTACGAAGTCCTGAAGACACTTCCTCATGACAATTCCAAAAAGGACTTACAGATGAGTCATAGGCCATGTGTCTTCTAAACTTTTCTGGGGCTGACACGTGGCACTTATTTTTAACATTTGTGTCTGATTATTCACTCGATTTCAAGTGACACGTGTCACTCCTCCTTTTTTGACATGTCACCAATAATGACGTCACCTCTGCCACGTCACTTCAGGAGATTTCCCTTCGGGAGTTTAAAAAAAATTGAGTTCACGAATTGCCAAAGTATCAAAGTGCCGAAGTAATAAATATTACAAAAAAGTAAAAGTGTTCTAAAGAGTTAATAAAACATTTAATAACTTTAATTAATCATGATTAAGTGTTAATTAATCACTTCGCTATTTCGGGCTTCGGGAATTTCTCTTGTGCTACATCCAAAATTCCCGAACGTCACTTTTAAAACAAACAAACTCTCGAAGCTTCAGAGCTCCGAAGTTCCAAAGCCCGGAAATACATATAACGATTCAAATTACTACTTTGGAATTCGGCCTTCGGAGGATTTCTATCATACTTCATCCAAAATCCCTGAATATCGAACTTCCGAAATACTTAAGGCTAATACAACGTTTAAAAGAATGATTAATTAAAACACAAAAGTGATTAATTAGAGATTAACTTCTTCGAGAATTCGACCTTCAGGAAATTTCTGCCCTATCTCATTCAAAACCTCCGAACGCCGAACCGACGAAGTATTAATGTCATTTATGATTGGCTAAAGTTAACGATTTGAATAAATATTTTGAATCACCAGTTAATAAATTTCATTAGATGTTTAATAACTTCTTTGTCAGTAAATCAACACAAAGATTGCTAGACTTTATGAATAAAACATTTCAAATTTCAAGTCATTTTTACCATTTGCAATTAGATTTTTTCCTTGCAGCATAGAGCTTACAAACTTCTCTTGTTTCAGGAAGGATAGTTTCATTTCTCATAATATTATGGAGCCACGCAAAGCTGGGAAGAAGCAAGATGCATCAGCTAGTGATTCTAGTCCAAACACTGATGTTCTATCATATACCACTCCACAAATTTCGGATACTATTAAATCTTGGAAGCAGGTTTATGATATCTTAGAGCATGAAGTTATTGAATTTCCAGATGATTATGCCGAGGAAGACAATGAGTCCTTCTCAGCCAAGCTTAGATTGGTAGCACAGTCAGAACTGCACAAGATTGTTGCATGACCCAAGATTGTACCCTACAATGATATGATAAGTTGGGCTCTGGAGCACGTCGACATTCAAACCAGAAGCATTATCATCCATCAGAAGACTTTCTTTGGCTATTTTCGACCGAATAACTTACAAGTAATGTATAAACTTTCTGCTACACCCAAATATACTTACATTGCAGCATTTCTCCAGGAATTTGAAAGAAAAGAATGCATTCAATACATGAGGAGTGGTCATGATATAATCAATTCCTGGTGGGGACATCCTGACAAATTCAAGACCGATGCTCATGGTATGTATTCCACGATGTCCTTAGATGCTCATATATTATATATAGCCATGTTTCTTTGTCTTTTATTCGAGAAAAATAACCCTGCACATTTCTGAGTTGAGTGGGTGGCCATAATGAATGAAGTAGCTGAGGGCTATACTTTCAATTGGGATAAATCTGGCTAAGGAAATCACTGAGTATCAATCATTGAAATCAAAAGGGAAACTTGCTCCTTTTTACATGTATGCATATATCATGGACGCCATTTGTTTTATGACCCCATTCCCCCTGATGAACTGGAGTTGGACCTCGGCTAGTGTTGAACCTATACATTTCTACCACTCCAAACTATGGGAAGAAAATGTTAAAGATTTATTTTACGAAATCTGTCATAATGTAGTGGTATTGATTCATACAACTATATATGGCCACCCACCACCCAGGATTTCAGAGAAGATTATGGGAAACCTAGGCACACTTGTAGACTGGTACATTGAGGAGAACTTCTCCTGCATTAGAGTGTTTGGTTTCTCTGTTCCTCCTCACGCCCTTCCACAATTTTTACCTGACAGGCTAGTGTGGAGATAAGTGGCATACAAAATAGTAGCATGAGGTATCACCAAGGAATTGAAATCAGCTCAGAAAAAGGTATGTCTAACTTTCCCCAATCAGGTTGATTTGTTTACATTGTTAGATTTTGGTCATACCAAATTTGAGGCTACAACCCTGGAAGATGTCAAATTAGTTGACATCGAATTCAAAATATATGATCCACATAAAGTTGTAGAGAATCATTTGGCTCAATACAACTTGAAAAGGTACATTCATGAAGAGTCTCCTTATGATGAGATTTTCAAGGGAGCTAGATCTTATGAAGAAGTCCAAAATAGATTCCAGACCCTGCCTCCTAACCAATATGCTATTTTCCTCAGCTTTCAAAAGCATAGACGAAACAAATTTCCTAAGATCTTACAAGTGTTAGAATATAATGGATGTGCTCGTTTAACCATAGACAATATAGCAATATTGTCACCCAACCATAGGACGAAGCCAGCCCCGAGCACCTTAACCTTGACAGAGAATCATTCCGAAAGAAAACCATAGACAGGATAGCCAAACAAAGGTGGTGCACCTTGTTGTAGGAAAATCTCCCTGCGGACAGGTAGATCACCTCTAAGGCTTGACCTTAACCCTAGACAGAAAAATGATTAACGTGGGCACTGACTTCCTTTCAAATCTATCTAAGCCTAATGCATGAGAAGGAAGGATGACAGAAGTACCTTTTA
>SNQJ01S0119988.1:30096-41475 GCA_010110895.2 Picea sitchensis
ATTTGATTGGTTTATTGTCTTTTATAAAAGAATAGTCTTGTTGATTGGATTGGATGCATACATAAATTACTATAAGGGTGATAGTTATTGATTATTAGTACATGCACGAGACTTGTATGTACTAGCTACACATGGATTTCTTGCGCATGTACACTAGTATGAATGAGTTTCTTGGCTTACTAATAATGACAGTTATTTGTTATGAATGTGTGGACCATGTTTCTTTTCCCTTGTATCATAGAATACTTTAACTTCGGGACGAAGTTTCCTGAAGGGTGGGTGTATGTAACAACCCCAGTTAAATAGTTACATAGGGTTTATTAAGTATAGTTAATTAAATAATTAACTGTCTTAATGTGTATTAGTTAAGTAATGATTAACTATTAATAATGTTATTTATTTATTTATTTATTGTTTAATAAATGTCAATTAATTAATTAATTGATTACTTAATACATTCAATGATTTGGGTAAAGAATTAAAGGGCTTAATAACTTTAATTTAATCATTATGAAACTTTATGTATGCAGGGGGGAAAGAAGCATTGAGTGGAGGGATAAGGAAATAAATGGTAGGATAAGGAAATAAATGGTAGGATAAGGTAATGAATGGAGGGATAAGGTGGGTGGCATTAAAGGAGGGAAGGGAGTCAGTGAATGAGGGGGATATATGACTGGGCAGAGGCTTACGGGAGATTATTATGAAAATTTGGGGAGGAAGCATTAATTTGAATGGAGGATTGTATTTCCTGATTAGGGGATATTTTTTGGTTTTGGGAGTTTGGATTTGGATTTTAGGTGAACTATTGCAGGGGGCACCAGGTTGCTGGGAGTTTTGGGCTTGGGGGCTAGGAATCCTCACAGAATCTTGGAGCTAGGGAGTCGGATAGGATGCTCCTAGCTGGCTGGGTGGTTAGTCAGTTTTGGGCAGGGTTTGGTCAGAGCATCAGGCAGAGATTGGACAGAGCAGCAAGGAGGACAACCAGATAAGCAGGAATTTAGCATCAGACAGAGGTATTTTTATTTATGAATTTGTTGGGTTATGTGGATGATTATGTAATTTATTTTCATGTTGTGGATAAATTTAATTTCTGTTGAATATTAAATGCTTATACGATGATTAATGAATTATTTATGCATTGAAAGAAATTCTATGTTTAATTGTATGAAATGTTTTAGGCTTAATTAATTTATGTCACTACAATAAAGGGCACATTCATCCAGAGTGAGGGCGTATCTTTTGAGAGGGTTTTTAGTCGACTTATCTCATCCAGGGAGAATTCTGAGATTTCCCTCTGACCCATTTGAGAGGAGGGCAAGGCACATCTTTTGCCTGGTTCCTCATCAGATTCCGATGGAGGAATCAAATGGGACACATTTTCTAGACTTGGACATGCGACACTTTTGGTGGGTACATTTGGGGTTCTCGAGAGAGCATCAGACCAAATTCAGGGAAACCCTTCCGACCCATTTTCTAGTAGACCAAGGCATTCGTTTTGAGAGATATCTCATCTGATTCCAATGGTGGAATCACTAGGACGCATTTTGCCAGAAGAAGAGGGGTGCATTTCCCTAGGTGTATCCATCTGGGGTCTAGATTCATCAGCAGAGGGGTCCGAGAGATACCAGTACTGAGGACTAGAGAAGGGTGCATCATTTGGGACAGTTTCTAGGCCATTTCGAGAAGTATAGCTCCCAGGGAGAACTTTCCAAACTTCCAACAGTTACCGTCAGAGCTGCCATAGTCCTAGCGCATCCATTGATTTCGCAGTGCTCCCACATTCTGGGTATTATATTTTAGTTTCTTATTTGTATTCTGGCTAAGATCTGTTGTCTGTTGATCTAGTTGACTATTGTCAGTTTATTCAGCTGCATTCAACCATTTTGTAATCCACAGAGATATCATAATACAAACTTTGCAGTCCTTTGTCACATTTATTATTTGTATGATCATTTATATGTTGTAAACCATTTATCCTACACACACATTATAAGTGTTTCCTAGACTAGCCAAGCCAAGAACATTACAGTGACACTTGTCCCTAACAACTTGTAAACCCTCTTAGAGATGGTGCTCAAGGGTTTCAATCTTTCGTCTAATTTCCATGAGAAGTGGAATATCCATTTGAAATACCACATATAATATACAAATGTAAATAACTTAAAATTATCTATCCAATGGAACTGATATGGTAGGAATCTAAGCACTCTATGAAAAATTATGAGTTCTACAGTCCCGCCACCATCACGAAAACCCCCCCAAAATGGTTGATTTTAAATCAACGATATCTTCACTTCTAGAGCTTTAATTTGGGTGATTTTTTTGAACTTTGAAATCAACTATTTTTAAAAGAGTAAATAAGGTCTATAATTTGTTTTAGTAGATTCTACCTCTAGGCACTACAGAAATAAAAAAATCGCTTCACCGTCCGTGGAAAAAACCCTGAAAAATTGCATATTTTAAAATGTCAATATATTGATTTCCCTGACTCCATTTTAGACGATTTGTTTTTTTTAAATTGGTTGCTTTTATGAAAGGAAATCATATATACAACCCATTTTTTCAAATTTTGCACATAAATATACAAAAAGTGTCCATAATTTTGCGTTCCTCTTTTTCTTCTCCGAAACAATCTGCAAAAATAAAAAACTTGCCCACACTTCTTGCCAAGGAAAGTGCTTTGATACCACTTGTTAGGTACCAAGTATATATAAAAATATAATCACCACAAATACTGAATACACAATATATTAATAGAGAAATAGAGAAGAAACCACACTTTTATTATAAGAAAACCCCTGAGGTAGGGAAACACTATACAATGGATCCTATTATGGAAGGGATCCTCTCCTGTTCACTTGTCATTTCAAGGGGGAAACCTCCCAATGCGCTTCATCTCCAAATACAATACTTCTCTTCATATCTCATTACATTGCTTGAAACCCTTTATATAGTGCTATCAACCACCTAATAACATTCTAGAGGAAGAACCTTCTAAGAAGTCCTCTTTCATTTGTTATATCTAACTACCATAGTGGGCCTTATTTAATACTATAGTGGACCTAGTCAACCTTACATTTAATGGACTCTACTATTATAACTATGGTCCCTATGGGCCCCCCACTACCTCTCTAGATACCTAACATTACACCCCCCTTATTAAAGTGTTGTCCTCAACGCTTGTTATGAAGGTGTACAACAATAATATACCAGGGTCCCATGGTGTTATAGAAAGACTTTCCTCACCCTATGCAAACTTGCACATAAATATTTTTTTCATTTCCCTATGCAGACTTGAAGTCCATTTTTTACAAATCCTAGAGATAAAAACATTATTTTTCCGCATATACTTTACCTTCCTATATTACAACATGCATATATGCAGGTTGCACCACTACCTCCCACATGCATTGGGATTTGTGCCCAAAATAAAAAAATGGTGTCGGGTTTCCATTTCATGTCATGAGATCCATGATCCTTGGCCTTCCATATACTGGAAAATTTCTGACTTGGCCTTTCAGTTCCACTTGAATTATACAAATGGGCCAAATAATAGCTATGGAAAGGAGGAGAAGAATTCAACTTTGAGAGCAAATTTACTCTGGAGAAATTTTTCACTTCATATTGAGTCTGCATCCCTTGTACTTTTAAGTTTGAACACATTGTTCAACCCCCAAGCTCTTCCCTACATGATTGAGAACCTCATTGTCTCTCTTATATGAGCGTTCCTTTGGTGGAGGATTGAAGTGGTGGAGGTCCAACTGGAAGGGACTTACTTTCTCGATTCTAAACCATGCTGACACAAAAGTTTGTAATTCTATCACTTTTGTTGATTACATTTAATAGAAATACTCTTTTCTCGTTTAACTAATATCTTGAAAATATTTGAATTGTTATTCCATGGGCGTATTTGTTATGAATGTTGATGGAGTAATCTATTGAATGTGTTAACATTATATATTATCACCATATGATTGTGTTTCTTGGTTGTTGAGGACTAGTTGCAGGTGTATTGCTTTGAGTCAAGTGCTCAATGGTGGAATTCATCGAATGTATGGACAAGGTAGGCCTTTTATATTGACTTGCTAGCATATTTGTTTATATAGCATACCTGAGATTAGAGTTGATTTCTAAAGTCATTTTCGTCTGTTGTGGTTTTCCCCTAGCCATAGAGAGATTTTCCTCGTAGAAAAATTTGCGACCATACTGGGAATAGGATCTTCTTTTTCGGGGTTTGGATTGTTTTTCTCCTTGTATTCATCTCATTTATATTGAGTTTCTTGTCATATGACTTCTTGAAAAACTCTGTTCATTCCGAGTCTGATTTTATTAGCCTTCTCCTTATCCTGGCTGTGTTTTGACACATATACATGAATTTTTTCCTAACAGTCGTGTACATACGTATTTTGTCCTTCTATAAGAGGTGTATATATGCGCTTTTCCCTTGAATAGTTGTGTACATCACCCTTTGTTTCTTGGTTGTTGGGTTTGATGTTTGTTGGGTAGGTTTTGATGATTTTTGAGTCTTCTTGGGTCTCTATTATGACTGTTAAGTGTCCATGGAATGATAGGAAACCTTTCGTTGGTTGAATTTTTGGGCGATGCCTTTCTCATCATCCTTTTCATTTGATTGTCCCTGCATATTGGACTGGGTGTTTTCTTCTTGATATCCTACTTAATTTGTCTATGTTTACATAAAATAGAGTCTTTATATCAAGTTGTTGTCCAGTCCTTGCATTTTCATTCTTTTATATTGAAAATACAAATATATTAGGCATTGTGCATTAATGGAATTTGATTTTATAGGTCCTTATCATTGATATTAGTATATGTAAGGAAATATTTCATTTTATTTCAAATTTCATAACTGAATTGAGAATTTCATTTTGAAAACCATATCATTTATTGAGAATTGAAGTTAGGACTTTGCATTGTATTCATATTCATTTATTTTACTTGCTGAGTCATAACATCACTAGTTTCACGACCACACCTTTTTGAGTAAGAAATCCCACTGAAAGTAAATCTATAATTTAAAATTGATTACTAATGATTTTATTTTTCTAAGGTGCACAAACTAGATTATGATTTAGATCCTTGGAATGGGATTTTTTGAGTAAACTTCTCCAAGGATATTAAATAAACATATGTGTCTGACTAAGGGAGTGGAGAAATCCATTGTGTAATCGGTAATATCAGGAGGCTCTGCTTACACCAGATTTAAAAATGAGGTCGCGTAAGGTTGGTTGAATGGATATCCCCTCGATAATGTCTTAGCATCGGATATATTTTTGGGGATCTATTCATATATGTGGATATTGCTAGTACCCTTAACTCTGTGAGAGGTGGTACTTTCAAGGTTTCGAGATTTGTTACTCTTCCCATATGGTGGAAATGACTTACGACTGTTATCATGTGCATTGGTTATAATGTGGTTTCTTAGTTTCTTGACTTAGGTACCATATAGGTTACCTTCAGGGGTTATTTTGCAGGTACCTTGGGTCAGATAAGGGTCGGACAACACACAACCTTTATGGAGGATTACCTCTCCGGGGGGATTTGACCGACTGATTTTTAATCCCACAAGGGTCCTTATAATTAATTATGGTACCTATGATATTTTGAAGAGGATTCTCAATCCCCTCTTGGTAAAGGCATACCTACTTTAGAGAGGGAGGCCCCTTTCAACCACTTTATCCTATTTGCATGCATATTGGTCATTTGATTAGTTTTGGTGTGCTCTTTGATTACTAGTTGGACTTAGGATTTTTGTTTTACATCTTGAGTCTTGAGTCATCATGGATCCAGACCTGCTTCCCCGCAGGTCTCGTCGCTTGTTACAATTACTACCTAATTTTGAGTCTTTTCCTTCTAAAAGGCGTAAATTTATCAAATGTGGTACACACACCTCCACTTATCATACTTGTGGTCATACAAGGATGAGTATTGAATTGAGTTAGCAAGATACCGGGACTTCTTCGAATCCCATACCTACCATAGTTATGGGTACCCCTTCAACACCTTCAACCACAATGGTTGTAGTGCAAGAGGTGCCTATCATAACCTATTCCTATCCTATAGTGAATAATCAACCTATAGCCATGAACCCTTTTGGGTCTCTTTGTCACTCTCTGAGCTATAATGTCTAGTCCATCCCTATGGCCTCTATTCATTTTTCTTATGGTATGCCTAATTTCACATCATTTTTTTCAAGCTCCATCCCAGCAGCTGGTACAAATAATAGCATTGGGATTGGGGGCACAAATCCTCCACATAATTCATTCTCGTTTGCTGGTACTCTTGTCCTACAAATGATTCCTACCGTTGGAGGTGTTCCTCCTCTTAACCACTGGTTTAATCTTGTTCCTTCTGGATGGAGAACAACCAGGCAGACAAGCTACTTCTCACATTTTGTCCTTTACACCCACCTCCTCGGTACCGATTCTAACCAAGACGTTTGGCATTACGAATCCACCTTTATCCTCCGGATTCACACCCAAAGGAGGTCAATTTCACACCTTGGGAAACCCCCAACCCGGAGCATGTTAAGAACCAAATATAAATATAGCATAGAAAAACATTAGAATAAGTACTCAATGCCTTGAAAAAGAGAGAAATTCATATAATAAGCCTCTTCGAGGGGGGAACCTCATTATACACCACATAAATTTCCAAATACAAGATGATTCCAAATAAAAATGTCTCCTTGGTATATATAGGAGACTAGGAGGTACAATTACAACTAATGGACCTAAGCTGACATAAATAAAGTATCATTACTAATGTAATATGCCCCAATTAAGGGGTAATGTGCCACTATTTAGGGATCAACATGCCCCTCCCCTTGAGAAAAGTGTTGTCTGCAATGCTTGAGTAACTATGGATGCTTCTGTATAAAAGACTCATCTTCCCAAGTAGAATCTTCAACGGGTAGTTTCCTCCATTTAATGAGATACTTTGAAATGGATCTATTCATCAACTGGAGAATTATTGTGTCAGTGATGGCTTAAGGATCCAATATGATTTTTCCTTCCTTGTCAATTTCTTGAAATATATTTTGAACTGGGATCTTGTCACCTATAACCTTCTTTAAGCATGAAACATGGAAAACTGGGTGTACTCATGAATATGCAGGCAACTCCAATTTTTATGCCATAGTACCAATCTTTTGCAAGACCTTATAAGGGCCATAGTAATTTGGTGATAATTTATTATCCTTCTTGTCTTTCTTGAGGGACATCTGTTTGTATGCTTGTAGTCTTAAAAACACCCAATCCCCTACTTCAAAACTTATTTCACTATGATGTTGATCTGCTTATTGTTTAATGTGATTATGTGCCATGGTTAGGTTGTCCTTTAAGATTTGGAAAACTTGTTGTTGATGCTCGATGTGATATTCCACTTCTTGAACCTTAGATTTTTATTTTAGAGAATAAGTGATGGAAGGAGGGTGGTATCCATAGAGTGCCATAAATGGTGTCATTTTTTGTTGCAGTATGAAATAAAGTGTTATACCACCATTATTCCAAGGGTAACCATTTGAACCATTATGTTTGTTTATCAGAGACAAAGCAACGAAGGTATCCTTCCAGACATTTATTCACTATGTTGTTTTGTCCATCAGATTGATGATGATGGGACGGGCTATGAGCCAATTGAGTACCCAAACAAGAAAATAATTTTGTCCAAAAATGTCCAGTGAAGATGAGATCTCTATCACTTACAATAATCTTTGGGCTTCCATGTAGATTTTGAATTGTCTCCATGAATGCGGTGGCAACTATATTGGCTTTGAAGGGATGAGAGAGTGCACAAAAGTGTGCATACTTGGTCAGTCTATCAACAATCACCATGATGACACTCTTTCCTTCAGACTTCATTAACCTTGTGATGAAATCCATGGAAACCTCCTCCCAATGCTAACTTGGGATGGGTAATGGTTGTAAAAGACTTGGGGTATTAATTGTTTCCACCTTATTTTTTTGGCAAACCAAACATTCTGCCACAATCCTTTCAACATCAGTTTTAAGGCCATCCCAAAAAAAATTCTTCTTGACCCTATGGTATGTTTTCAAAAATCCTGAGTGCCCTCCTATGGGAGAGGTGTGTAACTCCAATAGTACCTTTTTTTTGAGTTGGGAGTTCTTACATAAATATAAGCAATATTTGTACAATAGTGAATCATTTTTCCATCTAAATGTATCTGATGCATTGGAATCTTGTTGCAACGTTTGAATGAGAGTCCACACATTTTCATCATTCTTCCATTCATCCCTTTCTTTTATTATCCAATCGGGTTGGATGATCGAGATAGCACAGAGAAAGGCCTCAACATATTCATCCTTTCTTGAGAGTACATCTGCCACAACATTTTCCTTCCCTTTTTTATAGACGATTTCAAAATCATAACCCAATATCTTGGTCACCCATTTTTGTTGTCCTTCTGAAGATAGTGTTTGTTCCAAGAAGTATTTAATACTATCATGATCTTTTTTTACCTTGAAGTGCCTACCTATTAGTTAAGGGCGCCATTTCTTCAATGCATGTAGTATTGCCATCATTTCCTTCTCATAAATGGATTTGTGTAAGTCCCTTCCCTTGAGTGGCCTACTTTCAAAATCCATGGGCCTTCCTTCTTGAATTATGAAAACACCAATTCCATTTCCCGAGGCATCACATTCCATAATAAAGGTTTTTGTGAAGTCTGGAGTGGTCAAGACATGAGAATTTCACATCACCTCTTTAAGTTGTTCAAAATCTTTAGTTACCTCTGGAGTCCATGAAAATGCATCCTTATTAGTTAGTGTCATTAAATGTGTTTCTATTCTTCCATAATGCTGAACGAACTTGCGCTAGTAACCTGTCAAACCCAAAAATACTCTAAGATTATTCAATTTTTTGGAAATCGGCCTGTCCATCATGGTCTTAATATTGTTAGGGTCTACCTTGACATCTTCATGAGATACAATATGAAACAAATACACTACCTCCTTCACCCCAAATAAACATTTGGATGGTTTGGAATATAGTTGTAGAACCTTTTCAACATGTTGCACATGATCCTCCCAAAACTTTCTATAGATTAATATATTATAAAAAATAACTAACACAAATTTTCAAAGGAAGGGGTTGAAAATGAAATTCATCAACCCTTGGAATGTGGAAGGTGCATTTGTAAGGCCAAGAGGCATGACCAAAAAATCATAATGTCCTTCACGAGTTCACAATGTTGTTTTTGGGATATCTTCTTCCTTCATTCTAATCTAATGATACCCTGAATGAAGATCCAACTTTTTGAAATAAATTTCTCCATGTATATCATCTAACAATTCATCAATGACGGTAATGGGAAACTTATATTTAATATTAATATTGTTGATCTCTCTATAATTTGGACACATAGGCCATGAGCCATATTTCTTGAGTACCGTTACCACAGGTGTAGAGTAAGAGATTTGCCTAGGTCTAATAATGCCAACCTCTAACATTTCGTCAACCATACGCTCAATTTCACTCTTTTGGGAATAAGGGTATCTGTATGGCCTGATGTTAGGAGGAAAAATCCTAGGAATTAGGTGAATAGCATGATCATGATTTCGAGTGGGTGGAATACCTTTGGGAATATCTTTAAATACTTTGGAATGCTTATCAATGATCCCTTGGAGATCTAGAGGAATAGATGGCTTAGATGTTTGAACGTATAGTGAGCATAGTTGTGCAATTACACCTTGATGCCCCTTTTTCAATAATTGTTTCATGCCATTAGATCTTACAGCCTTATTGGGTTTCCCTGTGATACCTCTTAACTCAATTTATTTTCCTTCCAATGAAAATTTCATGAAAATTTCTTGAAAATTAAAAGCCATTGTTTGTAATGATTGTAACCATTGGATTCCTAGTACGACATCAACATCACCCATGGGTATAGAAATCATTGAACTATTCATTACATATTACCCCATAGTAATATTGATATGATTTCATTTTCTTGAGCAATTGATAGTTCCTCCATCTGCAATCATTACTTGAAACTCTAGCGCTGGATATACAAAGCAATTGAGAGCTTTGGCTAATTTACAATGAATGAAATTATGAGTACTATCGGAATCAATTAGGACTATAAACTTTTTCTTTTTTATATATCCTTTGATCTTGAGGGTTTGAGGAGTGCTAATTCCAGCCAATGCGTTACACAGTATTGTGGGAGTCAACTCTTCAGAAGAATTCACTTCTACATTTTCATATTGAGATGGTTATTGTTCTTCTTCCTCTTCACAATCTATGTAGAATAATTTCTTCTCACCACACTTATGTCCCTTACTATACTTTTTGTCACAATTAAATCATAAACCTTTTTATTTTCCTTCCTCTAATTGTTTAGGTGTCAACCTTGTAGGTTGAGGTGTTTTAGAAGAAGGATCATTATTCTCTTGATAGATTTTAGGAGTGGTCCTTCTAGTAGCCATAGCCATATTTTTACTTTAAACATTTCTTGCCACCCTAAATGAATTCTCCAATGATTTGGGTTCCCAAAGGCGAACCTCATGTTGAATCTTATCCCTTAAAGTTCCTATGAATACATCAATCAAGTGATCATCGAGAATATATGTGTTGGAATCAAGTTTTCATTGATTCCAATCGTTTGATTGATTGATGTCATTGATTGATGTCAAGTGATGGATTGATTGATAGGATTGATTGGTCAATGATTTTTCATTGTATATGATTAATTTTCCTTGATGAGAATGATAGATGTCAAGTGGAAACCAATTGATAAAGATGAATCAATGAGTTGACATAATGCATAGTTGATGTATATGATGCAGTGGTGGATTGATGCAAAGATGAATCATTATAGACTTATCATGGTTGATAAGATACAAATATCGATGAACTCCAAAGTGGTCCCCTTATGGTGAAATCCCTCACGGGAAGACGCTCTGTGGATTGAGTTATCCTAGAAGAATGGTTGGAGGACCCATGCTTGTATGTAGAATAATGAGATGAAGATCAATGAATTTGTTGGTGAAACTATCCTAGATGGATAGTGCTTGTCATGACATTTCCGGTGGTATGTGGAATGTCACATAACTCCTCATGGTTTGAGATATATGGCCTTACGAAGATGATGGACACCCATATGTTGGCTTGAAGCCCACAAGGTCAAAAAATTCAAAGTGACCTAAAAGAAGAAATCATTATTTAAATGATAAAATCAAGTGACAAAGTGAAGATAGATTATTTAAATAATAAAGTAAGGTGACAAAATCAAGAAGGAATATTTAAATGATAAAGTATTGGAGAACTTTCTATTCATGGAAAGTGGTTAACCCTAAAATAAGGAAAATAGGTTAAGTGACCTAGAAATGGGTTAAGTAA